>BMAW01130289.1:119060-132093 GCA_019974015.1 Nephila pilipes | reverse complement strand
AAAAATTACAATTTCATTAATTGAAGCAGTTTATAATTATTAAAATTATGAAAACATATTATTTTATCATAAAGGAAAGCCATAGAGTTTATCAGGTAATGATCTCAACTTTGAGGTACCGTAGTGTTCTTTTTCTTCCCGATAGGGCTCACTGTCTGTGGGAAACGGGTGACGTGCCTTCGGGATACGCTAGCGATCTCTCTATTTTTGACTATCCTTCTTGTCAACCAATTTTACTTTCTTTCATTTTTCAAACATTTAAATCATAGTTACACCTTTTTTGGCGAAGTATAGCCGTGTTTGGCTCTCGCGCTATAAAACTTCACCATCTTTCACTTATCAATTTGTGAGAATAGTATCAAAAAATATAGACTGAATTTCTACAAGCGATATTTTAATTTTCTCTCTTCTCCTTTGTTTTTTAATTCTAAAGTAATTATTACATTTATTTCAAAACTATTCAAATATGAAATTATAATAGAAAAAATTGTTGATTCCAAGGAAAAAAAAATTCAAAAAACTTACTTTGATTTGGGGAATTTTAGATGAAATAATACAACAGTTAATTTCATGCTTCTCTTTCAATACTTCATTTAATTCCTTTGAATAGAATTACACATGTATTGTAAATTTGTACAAATAGTTTTGTATTTCTCAAAGACATTTTTAATAAAATAATGTTAAACTTTTATTATTTGGTTTCTGTTTTTAATATTTTTTTTTTCTTTTTTAATTTCAATAGATGTCAAATTTGACAAAAATGTATTTGATTAAGCATTTTGCAAAATGTCTTTAACTATTTTTTAAATAATAATTTTTGCATTCTCTTTACGCTGAATTCAAATTAGCAAAATTTGAATCAACGTCATTTGATTGTAAATGCAATCTGTATATACTATTCCCTACGGATGTCGTTGATTAGGATTGATTCTGAGAATTTTAAACACATTTTTTCAAAAAATAATATACAAAATACAGATTCGTATTTACGTTTTCTCAATTTTCAAAGTTGTAATCAAGGACATTTTTAACCATTTTAAAATTATGTAAATATATTTAGAGTTTCTACTTTTAGTTTTTTAATTAATAGATTATTGATAATTTAACTAGAAAAAAAACGTTTTTCTTTGTTTAAATGCTGATTTAAAATTAAATTGGTAATAAAACTTCAAGACATTAAATATAATTTAATGTCTTGAATGCTTTCAATGCTTTCGAACTTGCAGTAAATGATTGATCATTTACAAATAAATTTTTAAAAAATGGAAAATATATACTCCATGTGAAAGCTCAAAAATTTTGAATCAAATGTTTTTCGACTTAACACGACTATCTACGAGGCATTACAACTTCCAGAACAATACTGGATAGAAAAGTCTCTCTTGTGCGTCTTGCTTTGAATTATTGAATTAGTCAATAGAAAAGTAAAAAGAAACTTATAGGATTCTATTCTAATAAAGATAAAATAAAATATTTCATTTAATATTACAATGAACCAGCATTTGACTTCATAATTTCAAGTATAATTTATGCTTAAACCCAAATGGTAAACAATATTTGAATAAAATTTATAGAACTCTAATATCAATAGCTTGTTTTTCTATACTGATCAAGCATAAATCTCAATGTTTTTTTTTTTTTTTCTTTTTTTTTTCTTTTAGTAATATAGATTTATTGTATGAATACAGCAAATTTCTAGGTATTCAATACCTTTTTTTATCCGTATTCTCTACAGACATTAAAAATCTCCTGTGTAAGCTTTTAAAAAATTTAATTTAATTTAATACCTGAAGTATTTTTTTAATATCTTCCAAGATATATTTAAATGCTATATAGTGAACATAACAACTTTAACTTGTTTTAATGTTTATCGTGTTTTTAATAAAGTTATTTCAGACATTTTAGAAAAAGTACAATTTTTTCTAAGAAATTAGAGGTGGGGAAATCATATATATATATATATATTATTTTTAAGCCACACCTATTATTTAGTTACTTTATAGAAAGAAATTCTAGAGTAAAATAGAGATCAGCAATTTCTGTTCTTTTGAGAAACTGCAAAAAATAGTTATCGTAGAAACATCATTAAAATCTACTTAATCAAATATTCCTACAATACAAAAGCATTTTCAAATAATTATTTAAATTGTTTTGATAATCGCATTTCAATAAAAAAGAAATTGTAAAAAAATATGTTCACGTCCAATAGTGTCTTGTAAATAATTTAGATTCTTTATGAGATCAAGAATTTTATTGTTCATATTATAATAACGAATTTTATGTTTTAACTTTTTTTTTTCTTCCTCCTTTAAGTAATTCATTTTTTTGACCTTTTACTTTTTAAAAAAATTCTCATTGTTTATCAATATTTTTCTGATTTCTTCGAGTATTTGATTCACAACACGAGAAGTGACTTTTCAAAAATTTAATTGATGGGAGATTATTAACACAATCTCGTCACTGTATCTGTGAAAACAGTTATAAAAAGTTGATTGAAATATCTGTTGAGAAGAATTTTATTGTTCTCTTCAAATACAAAAGATTTTTTTACAGAATTTGAATCTAGATATGTAATGCAGGAATTAATTATCAACTGTTTTGGAATTTATAACATATCTGTTAAAATCAGCAGTATATTTCAGTGTTTGATTTGTAACTGATTGGATAAAAGATGAGTATTATAGTGTGATTTGTGACAAAAAAGTTCAAACGCTTTTAAGTTATATCTTATCTCATTATAAAAAGTTTCTTACAGTTAAACAGTTATAAACTTATTTAAGAATAATTGCAAAAAAATATTAAAAAATTTTATTTCCTATTTTCTTATTTTTTCATTGTTTTATATTAAATGATATCAAAGTTTGATGTTGTTTTGGAACGGATTTTGCTAAATCGGATTTTTAGCATGTAACATAGGTATTATCTTAAAGTTTTTTTTACCCTATGTACTCATTATATTTCCGTAATGAACAATGAGGCAAAATTACATTTGATACACACTTTTCAATTATGAATTGTTATTATGAGAAATTAACATGCATAATGAGCCCAAACGAAACATGAATAAGTGCTGAATCTTTAAATTTTTAAGTGTTGCTCTTTTATTCTTATTCACAGAGTGGAATAATCTATAAAACTAAAATTTATTCTATCATATACAGATATGAAAGATCCTTCAAATAAAATGATTTTGATTCTGATAAGCTCAGAAGAACCGGGAACATATATTAAATCTCAGGGTACCACTTAAATTATTTTAAATAATTGATTCTTGTTTCTGAAGAGTATTTAGGTGCATTCAATAAATAGAATCAACTTATTGAATTAAATTTACAACCTAAAATTTCAAAATGGCTGACTATATACATAAAACACTTGAATCTGTTTTTAATAATTTACATGATAACCATTTAGATTAATAACTTTGTATAGTGTTCAATACAAAGAAACACTTATTCTATACAAAGAAAGTATCAATTTGTGAATGCTTTAAACTTATTATAATATAAAATAAAAAGAGAGATTTTTGAATTTCTTTAAAATTTGATTTATCGATTTTTTTCAATATGTCAAGTCTATTTATTAAAGATTATACATATTTTTTAAAAGTGTTATACGACTGTTTCCGAATTAAACACATACGTAAATTCCAAATTGGATTGGCTTAGATTAAAATCCCTGTAAAATCTACACTAGACTTGTATATATGTATACCGTATTCCAGAATTACGGTTCAGTGACAAGCATGACGCTAGAGTGAATCTAATTTTCTTAACTTCAGTATCACACTGACTTTGGAATTTGAGGTTCAATTTCATTTAATACGAAGCACACTCCATTGTTTGATAAGTAAGATTTTTTATGTAATCATGACTCGATTACAACCAAAATTGGCCACTGTAGTCATGTGGTCATAATCGCAATCTCCTGACCAGTCAGCGTTGTTTTACTCAAATCGTGGGTTCTCTCTCTCTAGTCTATGTTTATCTAAAAATCCACTGAAAAGTGGGGTAACTGCTCTTTAAATCTGATGATACTCCCAGTTTTTACACTGGCGAGGTGTGGACGATTGGTGAGTGAAATTCCAGTTCAAGTGCCGTCCTCGTTATTTGACCGATGTTTGAAATTTTGAGATCTATCGCCAATAGTCCAAGTGCTGATTTTTCGTACATCATTATTGAAACAATCTATCAATACCACAAAAATTAGATCATTAATGAGCGTCATTGGGTTATTGTTTATTCTCAAAATCTCTTATTATTCGTAAATATCAAAGAAAAATAATGAGAAAGACATACTCATAAGGTTAAAATTGGTAAGAGAAGAAGAAAATAAGAAGTGAAAAACTGTCTGAAAGAGATATGCGTAAATGCAATTCTGTTTCCTTTAACTGTGAGTGCACTGAGAAATAAAAATTTAAATTATTAGAATGACAATAGAGGCTACGATCTTTTCGTAGTAAAATAGGCTAATCTGAATTTATAATATAGATTTGAGAACATTGTTTGTGCTATATAATTGGGTTTTCGCGTTTTTCTATAGTTGTAAAAACATTAAATCTGTCGTCAGAACGAAAGCTGCGTACTTTATTGGTGAGCGAAGATTGTTTATAAAGTAGGTCCATTATTTAATAATGGTGGGAAAAAATCTATCAATTAGCAATAAGCTAATAGATAAATTTTACTCCCAAATCTATCTCCCTTGTATATATTTAATGTATTTCAAATAGATTAGTTTATCATCTAAATGAAAGTCGATGTAATAAACCACACTGATATAGATTCGGTAAGCTCAATACGTCCAGATTTCCTAGAGATTTCTTAAAATTAATCACTGATCTTGAATCTGTGAACCATTCTTTGGGAGTATCTAGGAATTTTTATATTTTTCTCATTGCTTTGTTTAGTTGTTCCCAAAGCTGGCGCCACGGCACCACAAGGTGCCTCGACCTCTTCACAGGAGTGCCAGGAAATCCACATACTTTTATCTCTTACTTAAAATTAGTCCAAGTTTTACAAGGGATAAGTAGCCGTTGGAAATCGAAGTTTACACAGGGGGCCGGAGATTGAAGTAATTGGGAATCACTGGAATAGTTTAAGTTTCTCTTTAGGCAAAACTGCCCATTCGTCAGCTGTTCACAGAGGAGTGTGGGGAAGTCATAAATATATACTTGGCCAGCGTTTCTTAACCTCAGGTAGGGTACGTTTTTTAAAGTTCCAGCAGTGGCGTGAACTGCTTTTTCTTTGTCTAATGGAGCATGGCATGGATAGAAACATGAAGGTATTAATGATTTTGTGCGTAAAATTTTTGAATTGGTTGTAAAGAGAGGATTGAATAGTGTTAGAGTGACTTATGAGTGTTGAGTGGGATGAACGATATGATTGGTAGAAGCGAGCGGAGGGTAGGGTCTGCCGTGGGTGAGGGGGAGCAAGCGCTCCGCTCTCGCCGAGGCAGGGTAGCGGTTGGTGAGAGGGTAGAACTGCCGATGGGAAGGGGTGAGCGGGGCTCAACCCTAGCCGGGGCAGGGAGGAAAGGACAGGGAGTAGGGGAAGGAGGGTGGTTAGGTCTGCCCCCTTACCGTGGAGGGGTGGAGAGGGAGAGAGAAGAAGGGAGAAACGGTAGGAGAGAAAGTTTTTGATCAGCTATTCGAACAGCTGATCGAGGTGGGGAAGTGGGTCAAGTTTCGGTTTGTCGTAGGTTTCTTTAAAAGGTCAGATTTTGGATTGATGCAAGGCGATGATAGTAGTTAATTTCTTGAATGATGGTAGATTGGGCGTTGATGGTTGGGTTGTTGTGGTTTTCAATGCTATTGAGAAATGACTCACAGAGCTTGTGGATAGTTTTTGCGATGGAGGGTATCTTGAGTTCAGTATGAAGGAATCGGATTGCCATGTATCTAGGGACTCTTGCGATGTGTCGGAGTAAGATGTTTTGGGTTCTTTGAACTCTGTTTCTATGATTGATGGCGGTGCAGCCCCAGATTTGGCAGCCGTAGGTGATCACTGGTAGGATGTAGGTTTTGTAGATTAAGAGCTTGTTTGAAAGAGATAATTTTGACTTTTTTCCAAGTAGAGAATAGAATTTTCTGGAAGCTTGTTGGATGATGGACTCAATGTGATATTTAAAGGTGAGTTTTGGGTCTAGCTGGATACCTAGATAGGTGACTTGATCAGCCCATTCTATGTATTCATCGAAGAAGTTGATAGGAGGAGGTGGGTTGTAGGGTCTATTGCTGTGGTTGAAGAGGATGGCGTGGGATTTGCTTGCATTTATTTTGATTCTCCAGAGAGAAAGCCAGTCTTCTAGGATCTCGACGTAATCTTGGAGGATATATTGAATTTCAGTGATAGATTTGTTTTTTGTTAAAATGGCCGCGTCGTCCGCAAAAAGGCAGATTTCAACATAGGGTGAGGTGGGGAAGTCATATGTATATAAAGAAAAAACTTGGGGAGAGATCAAACTTCCCTGTGGTGTTCCTGCAGATATATGACATATTTTAGAGAGCTGGTGATGAAGTTTAACTTGAAATGTTCTGTTTGATAAATAGCTATTTATAAGTTGAATGAGATAAGTAGGAAAGTTGAGTTGGATGAGTCGGAAAATCAGTCCCTTGTGCCAGATGCGATCGAACGCTTTCTGTACATCAAGGAATAGACCACCTGAGATGATTTTATTTTTGGAATTGGATTTTACGAAATTTACTACTCTAAGTAGTTGATGGCAGGTTGAGGTCTCCTCTCGGAAGCCATGTTGATGTGGAGGGATGATATTGTAGATGTCGGAGAAGTACTGTAAACGTTTAAGGATGATTTTTTTCAAAAATTTTTGCTATTGTAGAGATGAGGCTGATAGGTCGGTAGTTGTTAGGATCTTGAAGGTATTTTCCTGGCTTCGGAATCATGGTGATGACTGCGTGTTTCCAGGCTTGAGGAAAATGATGTAATTGAATACATCTATTGATTGAAGATTTTAGTGAGATAGGTGATGGAGTTGAGAGTAAGGGATTTTAGTGCAAAGTTTTTGATTTTGTCTGGTCCCGGAGCTTTTTTAATATCTAGTTTGAGGATGATTTCCATGACTTCGTTGGGAGAGGTGAGAGGAGGGTTGTTGGCGTCGTGCGGAGTGTTGAGGAATCGGTTTACAGTGTCTTCCACCATAATGGTGTGCCGTTCATTTTCGGGTTCTTTGTTGACTTGGAAGGAGTCTTCGAGGGTGTCAGCGAAGAGGTTAGCTTTGTCGATGGTATTGTAGACTGGTCCTTGGTCACTATTGAGAGGAGGGATGATGGTAGGCTTGGATTGGTGGTACTTGATGAGTTTGTAGAGTGAGTTGTCTTCGGCATTTGCAGTGAGAAGGGTGGAATTTAATCTATTTTCTCTGATGAGGTTAAGTTCTTTTTTGATCTCTCTTTGATTTTGTTTACTGTTGTGCGGTATAGGGGGAATCTTGTGTCTTGCCACAATTTTCTTTGTCGATTTTTTTCTTTTATTTTCTCACGTAGGTGAGGTGGATTAGTGGAGGGTGAGGAGGAGATAACTTTGCATTTACTAGCTTGCGTAATTACATTATTGATGGTGGTGGTGAGAAGGTTGATTGAATTATCAATTTCTTCAGTATTATCTATTTTCGGGTTTCCTGGGATATTGTCGTGGATGATGAGCTGATATTTATTCCAGTTTGTGAAGTTGTAGGTGATTGGAGCTGGGGGGGGGGTGAAATCTTGGAGGCTTACAGTGAAATGAACCGGGTTATGGTCGCTCGTAAGGTCGGGTATGGCTATTGCGGCAATGTCGTTGATACCAGTTCCTATGCAGAAATCAAGGGTGGCATTTTTGTATCTTGGGCAAGAGGAGATCCTGGTGGGTTGGTTTGGAGCAAAGATATTAATATTTGTGGAGGTTATGAAGCTGAATAATTGTCTACCAGCAATATCGTCTCGGGATGAGGGGCTCCAGGAATGGTGTTTGGAGTTGAAGTCTCCGATGATAAGACAATTTGCCCTGTTTCGGAATACTTTCTTGAGGTCTTCTATATAATTAATGGGGGCTCTGCCATTCGGGATTCTATAAATATTACATATGGTGAGATTATTGTTGTTATTAAATTCGACGTTGATAGTGGTATTTTCAAAACTTGAGGTGGAGATTTTGATGTTATGGTGAGAGATTGAGTTTTTGATGAGAGTAGCTGTCCCTCCTCCTTTGTGAGTAAGGCGGTCTGTTCTATGAACTGTGTAGTTGGGGTGGCTGAGGTTGTCGCAGGGTCTAAGGAAGGTTTCTTGAATGCATATGATATCTGGGCTATTGTCATCTATGAATGTAGCTAGCTCCTGGAATCTTGCGTGGAGACCATCAGCGTTCCAGGAGATAATTTTGAGAGAATGGAAATTTCTATTTGGGTGGAACATTAGAAGGTGAAATCTAGACCTAGAAGGGTGCAGCAAGCCATAAACCTGTCTGCCTTTGATATATTTGATGAGGATATTGCTATGAACTGCTTGATAGTGGAGAACATTTCAACAACTTGTAGATTTTGCATTTGGGCTGATAAAGAAGCTAGGTTTGAAGTTTGGATCAGTGGTGTCTGTGTGGAGGTTTGCGGTGGGGTGATGATGACAGGAACTGTGGTAGATGGTTGAGGTTTGCTTGTTTGACTTTGTAGTTGTGCTGCCTGTTGTTTAAGTCTTTCTTCCCAAACGTTAACCGTCGGGGCGGGTGCAGGTTGGACTGAAGTGGTTTTTTTCTTCTTTTTCTGTTATGGGTTTGTTTCTTGGGTTTTTAGGACAACCTTGGTAGTTTGCAGGGTGGGCGTCACCGCAGAGACAGCACTGTGGTGGTTGATCGACAGTTTTTTGACAAGCTTTAGTGAGGTGATCGCCTGCGCATTTGAGACATCTTGGAGGGCGGTAACAGTGGACGGAGTTATGGAAGAATCCCTGGCAGCGGTAGCATTGAGGGGGACTGGTTTTCTTCTTGAGCGCTTCTATTTTAATTTTCATTGAGCATAGCTCAGTGATGTTGAAGATGCCTTTGTTTTCTTCTGATTTTGGTAGAGTAATTAGGAATAGGGGCATAGGATGTCCAGTTTTACGGTTAGTCATGGCGTAGCATTCAATGATTTTGTAGTTTAAGAGGGCAAGTTCGTGAACGATTTCCTGTTTCGGCATGTCGACAGGCATGCCCCTCAAGACAACCTTCATGCATTTGTCCTCAGGTAGTTGGTAGGTATATGCGGATAGGTTGTGTTGTTCAACGTATCTTCGTATGATGATATAGGCTGCTGGGGTCTGAGGGAAAATTTTAAGGCTTGTTCCAATGAGTTTGGCCGATAATTTGAGACTTGTGATGGTTTGGAGTTCACGGAGTAAGGCTGAGGAGTTGACTACGTTATCTATAGTAATAGGAGGGGCTGTGAGTGGTTTAGGCAACATTTGTTGATTTGGAATGGTTCGGATAGAATGAGTAGCTGTGGAGGTACTAGGTTGGGCGATCTGGGCGGCTGTTATGACTGGAGTTGGAGCTGGAGGTTGTTTGTTTGCAAGAGAAGCTGGTTTTTTACTAGGGCCATGTTTCTTTTTTGGTTTGGTAGTGGTTTTTTCTGGAGTTGGAGATGGAGGCAGTGGTTCATCAATTTGGAGTTCCTCGGAAGGGTCCTCAATAGAGAGAACACTGAATTTGTTTTGGCAGGTGGTAGCTTCTAATTTTTGTTTTTTGCTGGTCTCACCAGGTAAGGAGTTTTTTCTCTGTCGTGGTTTTGCGAGAACAAAGGGAGTTTGGGTGGCAGGGTTTTGAATACCCCATGATTGGCATAAATTTGTAAATTGGTTGAGGTCATTTTTCATTTCTTGATGTTTGAGAGCCTTTCTTAACCTTTTGGAGACGGACACTTTCGAGAAGAAAACTGATGAGGACGAAATTTCTTACGACATTGCTTACCCCCTTTCCTGTCAATGATTGGCAGCTCTAAGTGTTGGTTGACAAAAGGACCAGATAGAGTGTTGGTCACCTGCTGGGCAATGGGAAATTTTTCAGGGGAAGTTCTCTCTGAAAGCCGCTTTGCAGTTAAATGTCCGTTTTCAATTCAAGAAACTTTCGGAAATATCTTCTAAAAATAGAAGGCATGTTCTGTCCTACAATTTCTTTGTATCATTTTTTAATTCCATAATTAGAATTTTCGTGCAGTAAATTATTCTATTCTTATGCAATAATCGGGAAAAGCTATTAGAATTATTTCACTTTGCAATATTTATAGGAGGCAGTGGTCACAGTACCGTTACATGATATAATTATCAAATTATATTATACACCGTAGCATAATTTAACACATAAACATTATGAATTATCTATTTATATGCACAAAAATTTTCACTGGTTATTTTGGATGCGTAAATGTATTTTTAGCACCTAAAAGTCCGAACAAATTAGTAATACTTTTAAACGATGAAGAAAAATGTTCAATTCATTAAAGTTATACTTCATATTTGCTGCGATATATATATATATATATATATTAGCACACACACATTTAATATCGACGTTTCATATTAACACTTAATTCACATACTGGACAAGGCGTTTCACAATGACATTTAAAAACATTAAAACAATCTTCTTCAGCGTCTTAAATCATAAATCTTCTTTATAGCTACGAGAAATCAACAAGGGCGTCTTCCTCGTTTCGAAGCTATTGAATGAATCAACGAGTACCTAGGCGGCAGAGCCACCTTTCACCCCGTGTCGTGCAGGGAGCTACGGTGACGACTTGTGATAATGGAGAGTTACGCTGGAATGGTTCTAAGTCTTGCGTGGAGATGAAGTTCAAGTGGAGGGAAGAGAGTGGGGATTCAGTCAGGTGGCTGCAAAGTTCTTGTGCTTATTGAGTAGGTGACGTTGGTACCGCCACTTTCTATTGGTCCTCCTGGAGTCTGGCTTATTGAGGTGCGTGGGGCATGCCCGGTATTGGGGTGTATGAAAAAGATAGGATATAGAGTGAAGAGAAAATAACGAAATAAAATTTACTATTGAATTTAAAAATTATGGTGGTTTATAGGAATCGAGGTGGATAATTCTTGGTCTCTTGCTATTAGGATTAGGAAGATAATTTTCTAGATTTTGGATATTAATATTACTATTGTTTTGTAGTGGTGAGAAATTTTTTTTGGAGATATCTTGAATGTGTGTGTTTTCGAAAGCTTTTGATTTTTAAAGCTTTTCCGATTTCAATATTCCTCATGAACTACCTGGGTTTAGTAATCATTCTGAGAGTAGTATTTTGACCTGCTTCTAGTATTTTAATATTGGATTTACAAGAGAACCCCAAACAGGGCATGCATACGTAATTACTGGGCGCATCACGGAGGTGTAGAGAAGCTTTTTATTTTCTAAGGACATATTAGAATTCCGCCCAATTAGGGGATAAAGTTTTCTTGTAAGTCTGCGGAATTTTTCGCGCGATTGCGTGAGATGTTGTTTGAAAGTGAGGCGTTTATTCAAATGTAATACCTAGGTATTAAGTTGACTCAGACCTGGGGATTAGTGTGTTGTATATGGTGGGGGGAGAATTTTCTTTCGTGTGAAAATTACAGCTGCAGATTTTTCAACATTGATTTTGATCTTCCAAGTATTGAAATAGTTTTTGAGTATTTTGAGGTGGAGGCTTTTGTAACAGTTTTTGGATTTTTATATTTAACATGCACAGTAGTGTCATCAGCGTAGAGGTTGATTGTGGTGGGGGAAGTAGCTTGGGATGTCATTTATAAAAATATTGAAAGGTACAGGGCCGAGAAGCAATCCCTGAACTACTGCATTTTCTCGTTTCGATGACTACAGTCGATTCTCCTTCAAGAGCGGGTTCCCTTTTGTAGCAGAGGCAGCGCCCTCTATGATCGGGTGTTTCTTCTACAAACTGACACTTATACATGTGTGTGTGTTATAAATGAATTTTGAATTAACAACAAATAAATTAGTAGAGGAAAACATAAATCTTGTAATGTTTTGATTTTTATTAAGTTTAATAAATTCTGTAAATGAAAACTAGGATAAATCATGATATACAATGAAATACGTTTATTGTATGAATATTCATCAGTATAACTAACTAATGTTACGTTATTACACTTCGAACTATTGAGAATCAGGGTGGAAATCTTCCTGAGATCCCCTTATTACAATTATCTCCATAAAAATTCCATCTCAAATATATAATAAATATTTATTTAATAAAAATTAAATAGTTGAAGTGACCTGGAAAATAAAAACATTTAAAACTAAAGAAAATAGGAATAATTTATATATAGCAGACAAACATGTACTTAATGAAGCTTATTAATCTGTTATTTTTGATGTTTTACAAAATGTTTTTATCTTTTCTGTCACTAAAAAAAACTAAAACTATTTTTGCGTGAGTTTTGAACCCTGAAATGTTTATGGCTTCAAAAAAATTAAAATTTTTAGCTGCTACATTTTTAATGAAAATTGTTGTAGAACCGTTTCACTTGATTCATTGTTGATAAAAGATAGCTTTTAATCAACTTTGAAAAGCTTCTCTCTCACGACCTGTCTGTAACACACACTGTCAAAAGAATTTTTTTTAATCCCAAACATGTATTTAAAAATTTAAGGTTTTATGGAAGTATAAGCTGGACACCCACGACGACTTTGCAAGAAAGGAATTGCCGTCACGTATAACATCAACAAAATCGAGAATGATGTATAATCATACGGAAATCGAGAATGAATGCGACATTTCAGAAAGAATATTGAAAGCAATTATCTCGTTTCCCTTTGTATGAGGTTTGTTACGACTTGTAACTTTTCTGTAGGTGATTGTATCCGATATTTTTTGAAAACTAACCCTTAAACTCATTTCATATTCAAAGATTTAAAGCATGGGTGTCTAAACTATGACCGTTTGAGAGCCACATTTTAAAAAAAAATTAATGAGCCACACATACAATATTTTTTAGCAACAAATTGAAATAAAAATTAACTATATGCAGTTTTATTAAAATAAATTAACTTCTTTTTACTAAAAA
>BMAW01130289.1:78094-113438 GCA_019974015.1 Nephila pilipes | reverse complement strand
ATTACTATTTTAATTTAAATAATAATAATGCTTATTACTATTTTAATAGTGATGCTTATTACTATTTTAATTTAAATAAATTTTTTTAAAAATATATTGTTCTATCCTTACTGGCTTTTAAATTACGAAATGACTTTTATTGCAATGTTTATACCGCATATTCTAGCATATAATAACGCATGAAAGTTAATCAGTTACTATTAATGGATGTTATTAATCGTTTTATTTTACAGACATTTGTTTTTCCAGATTAACCCACTATCAAATACCTTTTTTGAAAACATCAAAATTCCCCTTCTTAATGTTTTCTTACTGATAATTTGCTTCGTCAGCAAAATTCAAGTAAGTTTAGTTCTCGAACACTTGAATCTATTCCGAAAGAGAAGAGGACAACCGCAAACAAGTTGGCCTACTATTGTCGATTTTTATTCTCGTCTGAAAGAAGTGACAGAAATACTAGCATCTCATCACGACAAAATTCTAGGAGGACCAGGTAAAACAACAATTATCTTCTAAAACGTGCCCTATACATTTACTGAATATGGGAATGTATTTTCTTTTTAATTAATATATATTGGTGCAGATAAGACAATCCTTTTGGATGAAACTTTCCTAACGAAAATGAAATACAATAGAGGCCGATAATTGCAAACCATGAACCAAGTTGTACTTGGAATATATTGTCGGTATGTTACGATTAGGTATCTATTTATTTTTAGACCTAAACAAATATTTTAACAATAGTAATTTTTTTTTACAGTGAGGACAAAGAAGGGCTATTTTTTTCTTGTGGACGGGGGAAAAAAAGAGAGATCTCTGACCTCTTATTGCCATCCAGAGACTTCTATTACATGTACAGATAGCGCATCTTAGTATCATAGCGTCAATAAATTGTTTAATGACGCTGTGCATAAAACCACAAATCATAAAATCGGAGAATTTGTTAGCAAAATAGACAAACTTAATACAATAAACCTTCTAGAAAATGAGAACAAACATTTTAAAAAAGCAATAGTAAGCAGAATATCTGAAAATTTTTTAAAATGATATATGGCATTACATTTTTACAGAAGAACGAGACTTAGTACGATGAATTCTCTGGATCCAAAAGTTCAAATATTTTTGGAAGATATCTCTTTGGTTTTTCCAGAATATGGAAAAAAAGGCCTTGAGCTAAAAAAAAAAAAAAAAATTGGAATTCCAACGGCCGAAGCATTTCGATCAAGATGAAATTTCGGACAAGATGCCAAAGACTTCAAATAAAAAATAACAAGAAGATATTTTATTTCATAACTTTTTTAAATTTATGATATCATTTCAGATAACTACTTTTTTTTAAACAAATGTATAGTTTATTTATTTCAGCATTAAGTGATGATGACGAAGTTCCTTTTGTGGACGATGTTGATGGGGATCCGAATTGGAAGAATCCCCCCCCTTCCGAAAAAAAAGGAACACTAAAGGTAAAAATGTTTAAAACTTGTTGATCTTTGTCAATTGTCATTAAACTCTTATGTAATACGATTACATACGAATTGTTTTAAATTCAGGATTCCATTTACTTTAAGAAACTCTGCTCCTTTTTGTAATAATTAATATTTCAAAATCAGACACCTACGTTTTTCGGTTTTCTTGTTTGTTATTTAAATACTGATTTAATTTAATAATAGGTTTGTATAATATAAAATCTTGAGTAAAAGAATTTGCATTTTACGGGAACAATTATATTTACTTGATTTTCTCATTAAGGTTTCGTCAGGTTAATAATTTCTTTTCTGGCCTTTATCTCTTTTAAGAATCGCGACCTTGAAGTTGAGTCGTGGGTGCGTAACTCTGATGATTACAGTTCGTTAAATGAAATGGATCTCAAAGTCCTTAAGTGGTGTTGTACAGAAGCCAGGTGAATTCCAGTTAGGATTCGAATCTTCATATAACCGTTGCTCAGATTTATCAAGTCCGTTGTCAAAAGTTTTTTGCAAAGAAACTCCAAAAAGAAATAAATTTCTTAAAAAAATTTCTTTTCCCATTAGTTAATTTGCAATTGAATAAATATTCTTCACTTCTATTAGTTGTATTTCATCATTTAGCTTAAGAAATGTCTCATGAATTTTCATAATGTGTCGAAAATTAAGATATTCATTTAACAGCTCAAGAAGTAAACATTCAAATATTACAATTGCTTTATTTTATTTGAACAATCAGAATTAAAATATTTTCGGTATATATTTCAATACAAGTGCGTCTCATTTACTATTTAAAAATTAGTAATAACAAATATTTAGCTTTGAAATATTTAATGGATTTTATTAAAGAACTGATTTATCAAACAAGAATGTTTTAGTAATCATATCAGTTTTTCTTATATGTTTATTAATTTGCCAAATTCTACTTGTAAAATACCAAATTAAGTAAATTGATCTTTTCTTGTATTTTATATCAACATTTATATGACTTTATTATCTTCAAACCCTTAAAATTAATTTAATTAATAGGATTGTAAGGATAGGAATATTAATGAACTAAATGGGTGCACGTGTTTGCATTTTCTTTGGTAATAAAATTGAAAGTGTTGTAGCTATTCTGTGTCAACAATAACAATCTATCAAAACAGAAACTAAGTTTAGTAAACTTATAGATGGGATAAACATTACCTTTTTTATTGTAAAATATGTAGATATATATAATTTCTTATATGATAAAGAAAAATTTTATTAAATATTGCTCATTATCAACTTATCGAAATATGCAATTTTTTCCAGATTTAAGAATTTTAATTTTTTTTTCTATTTTATTTGTGCACAAAATTCAGCTAAGCTATCCCCAAAATTCTAGGATGCTTAAGTTCTTTGATATTTAATTTGAAATAATTGATTGTGTGTGATATGACAATGATATTTGTTATTATATATATTATACTGCAATAAATTGTAATTAATATGCATTTCTAAGAAAAGAAATTAATTCAGTATTTCTGCTTGTTTTTAAATCCTAAAATTAACCAAATTCATTTAATTATTAGTTTTTTTATTGCTTGTGATCTAACGAATCTAATTCCGGTGTTGATTACATATTGATTTTTGAAGTTTTTACGGGTGAAAAGAGTAATTTCTTAAAAATTCTTTCCCCCCCCTATAATTTAAGATTCCAAGTTGTACGATTCCCCTGTTCATATTATGTTTCATCTTTAATGCCAGTACAATATTTTTTAAAACAATATTTTATTTTTTAAACTTTAAATAAAATAAATTTAATATTTAACTTTTTATACAAAATTTTACAGACTAAGAAATACATGAATATGACCTGTCCACTGTTGTAATGGATCTCTTGTTTCAATGTTTGCTTCAATATTTAGAAGAGGTGAATTTGATTTGTATTATTTATTACTGTCTCAACTTAATTATGGAACTTCAAATTACTTTTAATTTAATATAATATATATTGAGGACATTCCTTCCTTTTAAGAGAAATGTGCACCGTAAATTAAACTCTTTAGCTTTTAAATTTAGTTCGTTTTATTCCTTGAAATGCAAAATGCGCTAAAAGAAAAGGTAAATTCTTTTTTATCGAAAATAATTCTGACATTATATAGCTTTCAAGCGTTTTTTTTTTTTAATCCAATAATAATGAATGAAAAAAAAACAAATTTTAACAAATTAAATGAACATTTTTTTTTCCAAAAAAAAAAAATGTTCATTTAATTTGTTCTATAGAGATATAATAGAGATATATAAGTGAAATGAGTAGTTCTCTAATAATTTTAAATATGATAGAATAAAAAGAAAGAACCTACATAAAATTCTTTCAACATTGAGGTAGTTTCTAGACAATAGTTTAGTGAAATGATAAATCTTAACATTTAGAAAAAAAATTAAAATGACTTAATTAAAAAAAGAATTTTAAAATTTTGAAACGTTAACATGAGATAAATTTAGAATCCACTAATATTTTTTCATTCATATGATAAATTATTCTCTGCGTAGTAAAATATTGCTAGATCATATTTCCATCAGATAAAACGCTTCACAGTCGTCTCTTGAAAATCCTATCTGCAAGGGGTCGAATTCTTATTCGATCATTAAGAATTTCTGCATTTATTATAAGCGATATTTATTTTCAACATCTTCACTTGAAGGATTTCATTATCTGGAACAACAGACTAGTTTTCCAATGCTGTTTACTAATGTTAATTCTTTTGGTAAACATATTTTCTCTTATTTTAAATTATCTTTTTTTAAAAGCTGTAAACAGTAATAAAGAATGGAAAATAATATTGCGCTAAAGCACTGTAACGTAGAGTTATATTCATTTCAAAATTACAATTTTAATTATTAATTTTAATATTTTTTGAAAAAAATTGTATGAAAGATTCGATGTTATACACTAAATCAGTTATGAATAAGTTCAGTTCAATTAAGCAAAATTCAATTTAGAATTTGATAATTCCGAATAAGAGAATAATCCTCAGTAATCCAATAATAATGAATGAAAAAAAAAAACAAATTTCAATATGAAGGGATAAAAATTATTCATTCTAGAACTAAAATCACGCAATTTTTTTTACAATTTTAATCTTTTTTTGATACGATGCAAATTACTTCTAATGATAATGAAGAAAAAAAACTCGATTTCACTGTTATGGGATAAAATTTATTTATTCCAGTACTTGCGGTAGTAAAAATCACGCATTTTTTTTACAATTTTAATTTATTTTGATACGATTCAAATTACTTTAACTAATTTCGATTTGCTATTTGCTACACAACTTCAATTTACTTCTTCAAATTAGTATGCATTTTTTTTTTTAAAAAAAAAAATTTTTTTTCGGTTCATTTAAAATATCAAACAAAACTTTTAGGTAAACAGCAAAAAGATAGCTGGAGCGCGATTTAGCCGACAACACTTTTCTGAAAACAAGATCTCAGGAAAATTGGTGCATGTTAATAAAAAAAAACAGTGTATTACAACGCAGAGAGTGCATGGTTGCTACAAACTGGTTGATTCTTAAGCAACTATCTATTCTAGTACTTACGATAATAAGAATCACGCAAATTCTTACGAACTTTAATTTATTTCTATTCGAATCAAATAACTTTAACCTAATTTCTATTTATTTTTATTACATAACAAATTTACTTCTTCAAATTGGTAAGCATTTCTTTAAAAATATTTTTTGAACGTTTCATTTTAATAAAGGCTTATTTGAAAAACCAAAGGAAACTCTCATATAAATGGCAAGAAGATGGCTGGAGCGCAGTTTAGACGACAACACTTTTCAGAAAACAAGATCGTTTGAAAGATGGTAAATGTCCAGAAAAAACAGTGAATTACTACGCAGAGAGTTTGTCCTACGGATCGTCTTGCGCAAGATTGCACTAACTGGTTCCTCTCAAGGGCAACGCCTTGGTGATCAATCTATTACTCGAAATTAGGATTTGGCGGGGGGAAATCTCCAACCCCATAAAGTAAAGACTCCCCGGAAGCTTATACACTGCCTGTGTATTTTTGAGAACAGAAATCTCCAAAAGCACAGAAATACAACATATTAGGGGCGGAAATAGGGCTGTTCCCTGAAAGAAGTTATTATTGCTGGTTGGAGTTAAAATTGCATGCTACATTGACTAGCAAATTCAATACGAGGGGCCTTGAATATTCCTGACATAAAAATGACTTTTTGGACTGATTACATGATTGCATTATACCGAACGTGGTGATCAGTCGATTTTTATTGCAAATCATGTTAAAGAAATTAATAATATTATGTCATTATCCTATTGGTGATATGTAACTGGTAAGAATAATCAAGTTCACTTCCTATCAACAAGAACTTCCCCTATGTTTGAATAACAATGATGAGAGACATAGTCATGGTTGACAAGTTTTTGATGAAGGGCTTATTGATGAATTAGTACACCAAAAACCTGATGAGCTATATGGAAAGAAAAAGTGTTAGATTTTTTAATCTTAGTTTATCTGAAAAAGATCCACTTTGGTGTGCTGCTAATTTTTCCAATTTTACTAAAATTATTAGACTAGTTGCTTGGAATTTTCGGTTCGTAACTAATTCGAGAATGATAAATACTAATGTTAAATCATACCTTTCTAATTCCTTACCGTATGATCGTATGAAAGATGCGACTGCAGGGATCGACCTAGGAGGACACTTTCAAACTGGGAGATTAAGTCTGGATCATGTTGTACACGTGCACAATTTACCAAGTTGTATAATAAGAGCTTGTGTTCTCATTGTCAATTGGTTCTTTCCTCTTGTCTCTACGACATTTTGTCATCAGAAAGAAAAAAAGACCCAGAATTATCAATTCTAAATATGACACTAATTTTAAGGGTGCTTATAATTATGTACTCCATGTTAAATAGAATAAAATGTCACATTATGCAGAAGTCCAGTGAATCATTTGGAAGTTCAATCCTCTCTTGGCTGCTCGGAGGGAAAGATTTTTACATGTAGTCAAAGAACTTCTCAGACGAACACTGGAAAGAGCTGTTCTGTCCTTTGAGTAACTACAAACCAGCTTATGTGACTTCGAGGCATCGATAAACTTGCGTCCTCTTACCTATCAGTCAGAAAAACCATATGATTTGATATGTACAACACCTGCAATATTTCTATTCGAGAACTCTTGATCTAATGTACTAGACAATGATAATTTGGATCCCAACCGCTATCGCAGAAGAGGGTAATACAGAGCGAAACTCCTAGAAAATCGCAGATTTGTTTTCGTGCAGAATATTGTGGCCTTTAAAAATTATTAATTACTTATAAATAAATAACTTTTAGTTTATTATTCCTTATATTTACTAACCGTTTTTTGGTGCCAGAAATAAAAACTACTTGATGGTCTTTTCACTGTTTATTTTTTAACAATAAACTTAACAAAAACAATGACAATTCTGCAGCTTATTTTCATTAAAATAAATTTGAATTACACAAAACAAATTTCAAGAAACATATATCTGCTACAGACTTAGAGCTGTCAATCGGGAAAAACACAGTCTCTCTAACTCATCTGGTATATCTTTTTGCTTCTTTATATATAGGTATACCACGTGGATTGGACATATGAGGGACAGCTAGATCCACCCACGTAGACCTCGGATTCTCAACATCCTGGCCCCGGATGAACCAAAGGGCTCATGAAAAACTTCCAACTGTAAAATTATTTTTTCAGTACATGAATTATAACTTACCTGGCAAAATAAATATATATGTAAGAAACATGAATACATAGAAATACTTTCAAATTATTAAAGATTATACAATATTCAATAATAGTTAAATAATTAAAATTCAAGAAAATAAATAAATGACGTTCATAGGATATACATTTTTAATACACTTCAGTCCTGGATTTCCAAATTAAACAAAAGCTGTACAGGACGCTTGATGGTTACAAACTCAGTTTTTATTTTGCAAGCTCTCAGCTCTCTTCCTGGAAACAATTCAAGAATTTTACCTAATTTCCAAAACTTTTGAGGTAAATTATCTTTAATCAAGATTATATCGTTAACTTTAAACGGGGATGAATTTCTAATTAAAGTTGAATGGGCTGATCTCAAATTCAGTAAATATTCGTTTTTCCACCTAGTCCAAAAACACTTTAGTAAACAATACTACATACAAACACCTTTTAAAGTGTTACATGTAACCTTTTCTTTAAATTTTTTATCCATTTTCACTTCAGGATCCACAATATTCTAACAAAATATTCAGGCAAGATCACACTAAATACACAATTCATTACAGTAAGCAAAATACTTCATGCATTATAAGACTAAATATTACCTTGACTCACTACATTATGAATAACATTACTAGATTCATCATAACAAAATCTTTCTTAAAACACTTCACATCATCAAAATAGTTTCTCTTTAAGACGTTAATATTTCATACACAGAAACCATTAATTATCATACACATAGAAAATCAATATTTAATTCTTCCAATGCTTAAAATATCAAACATCAAAATTCATGCCATCTTACTCATTAGTTACCGTATACCGATAAAATATCAAAATTCAATATTCATAAACAAATTATTTAAATATTAATTCTCATACTCACAGAAAATGCCTCTTATTGACCTCAAAGTCAGAAAATAGTTTACACAGAAAATCACAAGAAATTCCTTATCATAACACAATAACTAATCAGTAAAGATGCTGACCAAGACACTTCACATGTTTACGCAAAACTCATTTCTAAATAAAGTTTCATAACAATAACAAATCAAAAGTTCCCTAATCAATCCTTGCTTCAACTCTAATTATTTACTCTTTATAATTATCCAAATACTCATTTAATAGTTCTACTAATTACTATCCCAATAATGTTCCCCAAATACTTTAAATTAAACATTCTCTAAGTACTCAGTTCTTTAAATCAATAATTCAATTCCTAAAAAATTGCTACAAATATACAAAACTTATAAAAGAAACTTCCATAATAAATCACGTACAAAAGATAGTTTTAGAGTCTCTCGTTTCAGTCCTATTCAAATAACAAAGCAAAAAATAAAAAAGGGATTTCTCTCACCCATTTTCCAGTAAGTGGCATGGAAATAAGGGGGTCTCCAGAGGATCTCTTTATCTTCGCCGATTAGCACTAAAAATTCTTCAATAAACACTCACACTGTCCGAATCACTCTTCCTTTCCGCTGCACGTGGGGGTTCTGTATATACTGGAAACCAGATCGCAGAGGTCTTCAATTCGTCTACCGTGGGGAAAATAACCGTAAATTCCCAGCATTCATCTTTCTGCATCTCCGTCCACAGCTGGGGTCATAAACTAAGCTTGTGTCCGTCGTTGGATGCTAAAGGAGGTAAATTTCTTTCAGAACGGGACTGTTTCTTTTCCTCTCTGCTTTATTTTCTTCCTTTCATATGTGCGTCTAAAATGCTTCCGATCCATTCTTTGATATCTCATATTCCGGTCTGATTTCCTCCGTATGTTTTCTGTTCTTTTGATCAGGCTTTCCTTCTTAATCAAATATTTCACTTCGACTCTTCCTCTATATTTCTCTGTTTTCTTCTACCTTCCAACTGTTCTTGAAGTAATACTTCTTCCAATTTTCTCAGTTCCGTTTCGTCTGCTTTTTCTTCGGGATTAATTAATTGACCTATTAATGTATCCTCAAACACAGTAGGTTGAATGAAAAGACTTTTGTTTATTTTTCTTGCTTCTCCTGACACAGCATTACACAAATAGTCAGCTCCGAGAAGAATTTGAATATGCAGGTTTGATTTTTCGTATGAATCAGAAATTAAACTGCTGGCTGGAAGAATGATTTGTATATGTCCAGGATTTATGTTGGAATATATGCTATCGCCAGTTATTTCGTCAGATACCAAAGTTTCGATGTTGATAGATTGATAGGAAGGGAATAAGCTCCTTAATTTTAGAGAAACCACGTCGCAAACCGGTTCAATGGGTTCGCTTTTAGAAAAAGTATATATTGTAAGCATTTCTTTCCGTATCGTTTTTAACACGTTCACTTCCAATGTATCACATGCGATACGCTTGCGTTTCCTCCCTTGTGCCCATCTTATCATATTTGATACACTCCGAGAGTGTCTGCTACAGACCAACATATCAATACAGATATGCTAGATGAGAAAGTTTTATTTGAATTTTTTAGTGTTAGTAGATGGTGTTACAATACTGTGAAATTTATATAGATAGTATATTTCGAATGTTGACCTTTATGGTTCGGGCTTAAATTTCACTTCTGGCTGTCACGGAGGAGAGAATTGCTTATATAATCAAAAAGCATAAATGTGATGAAATGATTTAAAGGGCTCGTTTGTGCTTTTGGTTTGCTTTAATTTCTTCCTTGGTTGTTAGAAATTGGAATGGGAACTTATGGATCTTTATGAGAGGTAGAGTCTTTATTTGAAGATATTATTTATTTCATTCGATCGGGTGTTTTTTGTATATCGACAGTCATAGCGAAAAGAAAGTATTTAACAGAGAAACGAGACTCGCGAATTAATGAATGAATCTGACAGTGATATTAGTGAAAATACTGATAAATCTGCACTGTTTAGTGATTCAGATGATGAGCCTGGAACATCAAATATTGATTTTTTGAAAAAAATGCAGAAAATACTCGTTTCAGTGTAAAACGCGACGCTGGAGTATACATTGAAGAATGTTTTGTAAAATGCCGCACAACAAAATAAGATTGATTCTTTTATATCTTAATATTCCATGTAATTGTAAATCATTACACCATGAAATTTATGTATCAAATGAATTATATATTGTATTTTCTTTAAAATATATGATTTTATGTAATTTTTTGTATAAAACGTATAATTTTTTCGTTAAATTTTTTTCTTTCTTATGTATTTATTTTAATGCATTATATATATATATCAAAATATTCTAATGAATAGCCGATTTTAGAGGAATTTATTTTTACGAATTAGGCTTAATATCTAAAAATGCCTGGGCACAGCGTGACACTCAGCGGTAAGAAGCCGCGGGCCCAGGGAACCACTTGTATTTTCTCCCTTCGGTAGTGAAAGGGTTAAATGTAGAGATTGCTTTAACCCTTTCAGGAGCACCGTTTACACAGTGTAATCGCATTTTTTCGCGTTTACAGCGTGGAAATTTTGCTAACAACCCCCTCTCTGAACCGGGGACTGCTAATTTTTTCAATTGTATTTTTTTACCTGCATGATCAATATACCTCTTTTGCCTGTATATCGTTTTAAAAATATTTCATAAAAACATTGTGCCCCTCATAGGGTTAAATCACTCCTTTTAAAAGATTTTTGTGAACCAGAATCAAATAGTAAACTAGCCATGACCTTGTGCGAACCACAACCTTGAACTTCTACTTACGCTGTTTGAAACACAGTCGTATAACTGCCTGATTCATCTTGAGAGTTCACAGCAGAACTAATTATTACTTGTTTTTTCTTCAGTTTCGGTAGTAGGAGAATTTTTAGTTTTGTTTTTAGGGCAAAACAAGGAATTATGTTGGAAACTCTGGCACGTTTCACATGGTGGAATTTTAACTTGGTATTTAAACATTAAGTGTTTATAATTCATGCAAAGATAGCTGAAACCTTCTTTCTTTAATTTGTAACGCTTTTGCCCATTTGTCAGAGTTTTGCAATTACAAAAAATACACACATTTTTTACTACAGTATTTAGAGCAGCAGATGAAATGATATTAGGTTTTATCTTAGGCTGTCCATGATAATAAGAATTTCTTGAATAATGCTTAAATTCTGAAACTTTTTGATTATATGCAACTACAATATTTGTGGATTCTCGAGATTCAGTTTGAAATTGTATGAATTTCATTAATTTGTTAACACTGCCAGTTTTACTAGAATCTCTTTTGCGATGATATTCTATGACTAAATGTTAGAGTAATTGCTTTAATAAAATAGGTATTAATAAGTGACCATAGTTACCGGCATCAATACCCATTAAATTTAAATATCTTGCACTAAATTCGCTTTCGTCGTGTAATTTCCTTAATCCTCTGAGATTAAAAGAGGATTTCTCTGATTCCACTTCTAAAAGTTTGTTTATGAAATGACTAACTATAAATGATCCTGCTTCTCATTTCTGTCTTTCAACAAATTCAAACATGATTTATAATTTTCTTCCGTAAGGGAAAAACCTGAAACAATTTTGTAATCTTCGCCGAATAAAAAAGACTTCAAATAAATGAATTTCTCGACCTTACTTTTTGACTCATTGGCGTCAATCGCATTAGTGAAGATGTAAATAAATTATAGGAAGATGCAAGCATCTCCACTAAAAGTAGGCAGTCTTAAATTTGGTAAATTAATAGAAGTAACAGTATGTTTAATTTCCACGTTATTGCCTGGAAGCTAAATTAGTGGCGGGGTCATAGGTTGTTGCTCAGTTTTAAAATTTTCGAATTCATTTTGATTTTGAAATTAACTTCATTTAATTTTTCATCATACTCAAAAGAGCTCTAGATATTTGTTTCAAAAGTATTCGAGATCAAGTCCTCGGTTTCTTTGTTAAGTAATTTAAGTTTTTCTCCCACATTTAACAAATGCTCCGAAAGCTTCATTTGATCGCTTTCATTTTTATTATCACAACTCTCTAAGAACAAGCTAATCTGATTAATCAATTTCGTACTGGCTGTACGAACTACTTTTCTTTTACTTTTTAATTTATCAATATTCTCCATTTTAGAACTATGAAAAAAAAAAGTGCACAGTACCTTTGGTTATGATGCGATGCCTTCGATGAGATCAATATTAGTTTCACTTAATCCTGGAAACTAATTCCTAAAATGTACGATCCATTACGCAAAAATTTATATCACGGAGCTTCGGCACCATATTAAAATAATAAATTAATGATACTGGATAAGAAATAAATAACTTTTGGTTTATCTATTCCTTATATTTACTAGCCATTTTTGGTGCCATAAATAAAAGCTACTTGATAGTCTTCTCATTGCTTATTTTTTAACGATAAACTTAACAACAAACAATGATAATTCTTCAGATTATTTTCATTAAATTAAATTTGAATTACACAATACAAATTCCAAGAAACATATATCTGCTGCAAACCTAGAGCTGCCGATTGCGAAAAACACCAAAAAGGGCTCCAGGAAAGCTAGCATCTATCTAGCCCATCTGGTCTATTTAGTCTATTTTTAAACAAAAAATAAAATTAACTTCTTTATATATCGGTATACCACGGGGGTTGACATATAAAAAGCAGCTAGATCCACCCACGTGATTACCACCCACGCAGACCACTGATTCTTAACATAGCCAACTAAGAAGTTGGCCACAATATTCTGTACAGACATAAAAAAATTCATCAAAATTCCCATCTCTTGGCCTGAAATCTGGTGAACTCGTATTAAATGGTGACGAAAAAAAAAGTGCTTTATGTGGCTTCTGGCTAAAGTGATTGAATCAATACTCGGAAGAGATGGTCAAAACTGTTAAAATAAAAACTCAACACAGTGTTTTGAATTCAAAAAATGTTCCCGTTATAATTAGAATCCAATTATATACATGCCTGATTCTCCTTTTCAATTTTTCTCTTCAGCAGAATAATGCGGTCTTGATTCAAGAGAGATTGTTCCTGATGGTGGCCAGTCTGCACCTGTCTGATTTAGATCTCCCATTCCGTGGCTCCATCATTTGAGGATCTCAGGTGATAAATGTTCATGTATAACATTTCTGTCTGAATTTTGAGAACCATCGGTGAATTTTCCCTTTTTCGGCTTTGACTTTAGAAATCGTAAGCAGCCTTGCCAAGAATCAGAATGTGCATCTTCGCAACTAATCAACTCTGGTTTTTCGATTCTGTCTTTGATTTTTCGATTTGTCTGTTGTCCAGTGCGATGCCCGCACTCGAGCCATCTTGTTTTTAGGCAGCAATTTTCCAACGAGGTTACAATTAAAACAATGTGTAACCCCTGGTCTGAGTTTAAGCGAATCTACGACAATCGACATGCAAAGAAGAGTGTTCAGCTGGAAAATATCTCGGACATGTTGTGATTTTTTGATTTCGCTAAAAGTGAGTGAGTTAGTGAATGTAACGGTTTTTTGGCGCAAGATCCAGATGTGGTCATGCTGCGCCAAACAAGATTCAACTGTGGTCTAGACTTGAGGAAATGGAAAAAATAGACAAAAATGGGAAGACAAGAAGGAGGGTCGAAAATAAAGAAGGATCGCTCGGGTATAACGGGAGGGCGTCCCCCGTGATTACCAAAGACAGTAAACCCCATAGGAAAGGAAAAAGATCACTGGGTGTTTCGGGTGATTTGGCTAAAAACGTCGGGTCTTTTACTCTGTCGTTGGGTCAGTTGCATGATCTTTTTCACCAGGTAGTCTTTGGTTTTTAGTTGCTCGAAGATTTTGTTGACTTCAATGAATAATAAAAGTCATTTAATAAACGCATTAATTGAGAACTAGGCGACTGCATGAATATTTCATTCGTCATCCGATTCTGGCTAAATTTTAATAAATTCTCCTGCTAATTTAGCAGAGGATTTTGGATGTTATGCTGTATCTTCTGAAAGATCAGGTTGTAGTTGGCATCGTATTTCAGCATAATTGGTTGGATTTTCGATAGAAGTGAAAATTGGAGATCTTTCTCATTGTCGTTGGAAAGATGGACAAAATTATTTTTCAACTTAAATATGATAGGTCTAGGAGCGGGATTAAATTCAGCTTTCCTTACTGTTTTTTTTTTTTTTTTTTTTTTTTTGTGGGCTATTTAAATCCATCTGAGTCATTATTTTTAGAGGAAGCATTTTTGAGGGATTTAAGATTACGTAGCTGTCTTCAAACTCAGCTACTCTTTTTTTTTTTTTTTTTTTTTTAAAAAATGTAAAGTTTTGAATTACGCTGTGTAAACACGTTTTAATTGGGCAAGAATACAAAGAAGTGAGCTCACTTGTTGTCTATTTGATCTCATTCTCTAGATATTTTCTTTCATCTTTCAAATCTCTCCATTGTTTATCGTTTTTAAAACCTGCATTCTTCTCAATATTTATAAAATTTCGGATATAAGCAAATCTAGCATTATGGAATTACAGTTGTTTTTCGATAAGTATTATGCGTATGCACATGCTATTATCAGAATCCAGTTTCTGATTGGTGTCCATCTTGGGAGCACGCGAATGTGACGTATTTAGAAAATAGTCCGCGGTAACGAATTCTTCTTCAGAACCATTGAGAATTTTATCGATACGACAGTAAGAAGAAATCATCGAACTTCAAAATTCTTTAATTATTTTAGCGAGAAATCATTTTAATCTTACTTTTTATAATCAAAACGAACTAACTAAAATAAAAATAATGTCCCAAAAGACGATTCGAAAATTTGAAAGTAATCACAGCAATTTGAATTTAGTTTAGTTTTTATTAACGTCACACAAGAAGCAATACGAGGGGCAATGGCGACGGATCTCGCAATTTTGAACCTCGCTCAAGTGACGAGGACGACACCTGAGCCGGCACCCACTCTCCTAACTTCCACACCACGCCCCGAGAGGACTTTGGGTCCTAACAGATTTAACGTGGATCAGCCAGGCTATACAGCAGGTCTTTAACGGCCAAGGATCGAAAACGCGACTGAATAATCACAGCAAACTGATATCTATTATGTATCTGCTATGAATCGAGAAACATTTTCACATACATTTAAAAAAAAAAAAAAAATTAGAACGAAAACATTTTGATAATATTTTTTGAAATACTTAAGAAGTTCTGGGAAGTATCTGGCGAGAGTTGATTATTATTTTTGATTGTCATTGTTAAAACGTAGGGAAATACTTATCATAATGTTTAATAACTCTAATATGGATGGACCAACAAAGTAAACCAAAAAAAAAAAAAAAAAAAATGCATAAAACGATCTGCATTTTATATGATAATTTTTATGCACACAAAAAAATTTTCGTCAATCAATTATTACTTGTATCACAATGCAATACTAAAATCGTATTTCTGGAATACTTAATCACAATGTATCAAGAGGCATTGAAATAAAATTGAGAATTAAGAGGGAGAGGAAAGCTTTAATGTTCCCATATTAATCAAATGTGATGAAATCTCATGACCAAATACTCCATTTATGCGTTTTACAATATTACGGATTCTTTGAATTTGTCAGTACGATTGGTTTTTTATTCACTCGCTTCACCGTGGGAAAACCAACTCTTCCGTCTCGTAGTTTAAAACAAACATCTATAGTTTTCAGAAATATGAGTCGAAATTATTCGTACACTGTTTCAATCGACTGATAGCATTATTATGAAAATGTCTACTTCATACTTAAATGATATTTTCATTATGATATGCGCGAATTTGGATAAGTGGGCCAAAATTAAAAAAAAAAAGTAGTGAGATTTCAGTTTTTCGTAGAGTGAGCGATAGTGAAGTTTATTGGCGCAAGAGCCAGATGTGGTCATACTGCGTCAAACAAGGTAAATCTGTGATCTAGACGTTAAAACTATGAAAATAGATTAGTCGACAAAAAGTGTTATGAGAGAAGGTAAAGTTTATTGGCGCAAGAGCCAGATATGGCTATGTTGCGCCAAAAATGATTTAACTGTGGTTTAGACGTGAAAAAAATGGAAGAAAGGACACAAATTGGTTGACAAGAAATAGGGTCGAAAATAGAGAAGGATCGCTAGGGTATCCCGGGGGCGCGTCACCCATGTTTACCAAAGACAATAAACCCCATAGGAAAGAAAAAGATCACTAGGGTGCCTCGGGGTCATGATTCGCGTAAAACGGTTTCACAACGTCTGCACCGATTCAGTATAATACCAAATCTGAAGTTCACTCTGTGAATTTTTGAATGCAAAATGTGAGCCCCAGCTGATTTCTAACTTCTATGGAAGCATTATAAAGCATCAAAATGTATCGAAATTATGTAGTTATTTCTCTGGGGAGGGACCGATGTTCATGACGAACAGAGATGGCCATCTGTGATTTCTGATTCCCTTCTTAGAGAACGGAGGAAGCAATTCGAGCCAATAGGCATTTCACATAAAGTGTTGAATATCTTAGTATTGAATAAGTCTGTCACAACTTTCAATGAACATCTGCTGACATATGGAGTCCGCCTGCATCGTGAAAACGCACGGGCTCTCCCACAGAGCCAATCCAATGTTTTAAGTGGGAAATTTCGAGCCATCTCCATAGAAGCCTAGTGATATTCATTTATTTCTAGACGTTAGTAAAAATTTTTTCAAGATAAAACTTCTACGACAATCAATTAAAAAGTGAAGCTAAAATTGGGTATCATTGTTTGACTGATTGTTTTTTGTGGGAGCAACAAAGGCTATTATTCCTTTTTAAAATATGCTTTTCATTCAAAACATTTAATCTAATGGGGTATCAAGAACAAGCAGTAAACATCTGTGACCGAGGTATACAAAAGTTTGTACCCAGATTTAACAAATATTTCGACTATCTTAGCCTTTATGTAGAAAAACAAAGGATGTAAGTGACTAGTAAGTGATATGTAATGGATGTTTTATACTTTTTTTTTTTTTCATAAATACAAGGCATTGTATCTTTACGTTTCAAAAAATCCCTTGAACTTGGAAAAAATTGTTTTTCGTTCTATTCTTTTTAAAGGATTTATTGTTATTTTAAAAAAAATTCCATCTTTGACGGAAAAAATTAATCTTCCGCTATCTTATCATAACAGTGAGTAGATTATTAATATCACATTTAGATGAAACACGAAGGCTCTACTAGACTACTTGAAGCGACTCTACTTCACATCATTCGGAACCACGGTCAAGTGACCAATAAGCTGCATCAATTAATATCTCACTCTCCTAACGTGTGGAGTCCTGCTACGCGTGAGTGTGTGATGGTAGTTTTATGGTGCAAGAACCAAATGTGGCCATGCTGCTCCAAACAAGGAAAAGATTTGATCTAAATGAGTGAAAAAAAAAATTGGTTGACAAAAAGGAGGCTCGAAAGTAGAGAAGGGTCGCTAGGATATCCTGGAGGACCGTCACCCTTGTTAAACATCATGGGGTAAAAGAAAGATTCGAGGTTATGATGTCTAAATACTCGAAAGCCCCCGACTGCCTTTGAGTCCCGCAACACGACGGGTTTCAATGGTACCAGGACTCAAAGAAAGCCGACCATAACCACTTGGCTACCGTCTCTTAACAATAGTGAGAGTGTACGTCAGAGTTAGAATTTCATCTTGAAAATATCGTTTTGAAATCGAGTTTGATGCAATACATTCTTTAATCTCACCGAACGTATCACAAAGTGAGTTATACGTAGATAACAGGTCAATTGAAAAGTCCCCAGCCTGACACATAGATGGCGCTACTAGAATTAAATCCATATGTTTTTTAGTTAGCCCTAACCCTCAAAAGATGCGTGTATAAATTTGACAGCTGTCGATCATTAACTTGTGAATTATAGCATTTTGAGTGAAGCAACTTTTGTTATTGTGAAAAAAAATGGATAAAAAGGAATTTCGCGTATTGATAAAATATTGCTTTTTGAAGGGAAAAAATACAGTTGAAGCAAAAACTTGGCTTGAAGCCGAGTTTCCGGACACTGCCCCAGGAAAATCAACCATCAAGGATTGGTATGCTAAGTTTAGATGTGGTGAAATGAGCACCGAAGACGGTGAACGCAGTGGACGCCCAAAAGAGGTTGTTATCGACGAAAACATTAAAAAAATCTACAAAATGATTTTGAATGACCGTAAATTGAAATTGAATGAAATAGCAGACACTCTAAATATATCAACTGAACGTGTACATCATATCATTCACGAATATTTGGGTATGAGAATGCTCTGTGCAAAGTGGGTGCCGCGCGAGCTCACTTTTGACCAAAAACAACGACGAGTTGATGATTCGGAGCAGTGTTTGAAGATAATCAAGCGTATTAAACCCGAGTTTTTGCGTCGATATGTGACAATGGATGAAACATGGCTCCATCATTTCACTCCGAAGTCCAATCGACAAAAATCCGAGTGGACTGCACACGATGAACCCGCTCCAAAGCGTGGGAAAACGCAACAGTCGGCTGGCAAGGTTATGGCGTCTGTATTTTGGGATGCGCATGGAATAATTTTCATTGACTACCTTGAAAAAGGAAGGACCATCAACAGCGACTATTACATAGCGTTATTGGACCGTTTGAAGGACGAAATCGCCGAAAAACGGCCGCATTTGAAGAAAAAGAAGTGCTGCTTCACCAAGACAATGCACAAGTCAGTGAAAACGATGGCAAAAATCCATGAATTGGGCTTCGAATTGCTTCCTCATCCACCGTATTCTCCAGATCTGGCCCCCAGCGACTATTTCCTGTTCTCAGATCTCAAAAGAATGCTCGCTGGGAAGAAAGTTTCGTCGAATGAAGAGGTGATCGCCGAAACTGAGGCCTATTTTGAAGCAAAGGACAAATCGTACTACAAAAATGGTATCGAAAAGTTGGAGGGTCGCTATAATCAGTGTATCACCCTTGAAGGGAATTATGTTGAATAAAAAAAACTAATTTTGCCAAAAAAAATGTGTTTTACTATGGTAGGCCGGGACTTTTCAATTGACCTGTTATAATCATTTTAATGGAAATATTTTATATGTTTATAAATGTCTATTTTAAACGCGACTATTGCTTTAGAGGCAAAGCAGAATGGACCGCATGGTTAAACTGAAATCTCTATATTAAAGTTCCGCATGGTTAAACTGAAATCTCTATATTAAAGTTAACTATTATTATTTTTTTTTTAAATCACGAGAAATGATATTCTCAAACTTAAGTGTAATTTAAGGTTCACTGATATGCGCGCGCTGCAGCATAATTACAATACCATTCTCAGCTTCAAGTAAGCCATTCATATTTGTCATTGTTCCATTTTTATCAGGAAGAATTTATTGAAAGGAATTTTATATTATGGTAGTATACGAGTATATACTAATAATCATTTTATAGTTAGTTTGGTTATTAAATAAAACATTTAATTTTAAGGGTTTTTTTTTTTAGTCTACGCTTCCTGAACTTCTGATGAGAAATCAATGTACGATGTTCGAGGGCAAAAAATAGGTTTCAGGTGATACAATTTTAATGTGTTGCTTCCACTTTTTTAAAATAAGGAATTCTGTCGAATGAAAATTAGAAATTATTTCATGAGCTTTTAAAATAATTTGAGTTGATTAGCAATTAAGGAGATAAATACAATGAACAAATTTACAACCACGAGAGTGAAGAAAGAAATAAAAGTCCAGTTAAAACAAAAGTATAAACTTCTTTTTGTTTATTGAATATTAAATTAAGAAACTGAATGTAATTTTTTTTTGAATGAAATATTTGGAAAATTCAGAAAAATGACACAAGAGTCTTTTGGTTAAAATCGGGAATAGGGTGTCCCCTAGGCGACTTTTGGGGGCGATAATAATTTAAAAATGGCGATTCGCTATAGTTACCTTAAGAATACTCAATACTTCAGTCACGCGCGTTTAGTGACCTATCTAGGAAGTCGCCAAGTTTCGTTGTCAATCTCCTGGGGAACACCCTATTCCAGATTTTAACCGGTCTTTTAAATGACTATATTTTTGATGTATTGGAAGTTTAAGATCGCTCTCTTTTTAATATATCCCCTCCTTAAATATTTTTTTATACAATTACAGTTAATATGAGTAAACGATGTTATAGATGAAACATAACATGTGCGACTTTTCGAGAAAGAAGTTTCCAGTTATTGCGAATAATGTTACAGAGAATCTAGTTCGTTCAAAAGAAATTTCAGTGGTCTTATTTTCCCTCTGAAATGACATTGCAATCTAGAATCAAGGACGAGATAAGAAACATTTCTAATTCTGCAGTATCCTTCGAAAATTTTTGATACTGTTTGAGCTATAAACACATACATTCTAAAAACAAAATTTCTATTTTCATACAAAATATTGTTCAACCTAATAACTTATTATCGTAATATTAAGAGTTAAAACCTTAATAAGAAAACTAAATAAGTAAAAAAAGAAACTAATATGAAAACAGTGTTATCTGATTTGAGGCAAAAAAAAAAAAAAAAAAAGAAGAAAACAGAGAAAAGTAATGTGCATCTCGCATCAATAACAATTGGATTCATTGTTCCTAAAGGGGAGATACAATTTACTCAACCCCCCTCCCCCATAAAATTCTTAAAAATTGGTTTTTAAACGTTATTTTTGTTCCCTGTGATTGAACTAGTGCAATAAACAGACTTGGTATTCACAGATCTATATCCTTTGCAGAAGGATCAGGACATTTTTCAAAAAAGCAACACAAGAAATTACGAGGGATGAATTTTTATTTTTCTTATTCTGCTTGACTGTGCTGCATCTTCATTTCATCTAATCCAACACATTAGAAATAATTTCAATCTGTGCGATAATCTGGAACTATTGATATATGAATGGGTAAAAGAAAAGGAAATTTTTGGAAAATAAGAGAAATAAAAATATAAATCTGTTTAAGAGACAAATTCCATGATATTTATGAAATAATATCAAATGTCTCTTCAAAATGCTATTTTTTTAGTTGTTAATTTAGAAATTGAGCTGAATTTTTGTAATTTATTTTTATTTTATTTATAATTACAAATAATTTAATTAAATAATATTCTTTGATTATTCCATTTTTAAAAGTGAATCAAGTTCATTGGGGAAAATATTATTTCACTATTTTATAGTTGAATGTATATTTGAACTAAACAGTGAATGAGTCATCAAATGTGAACATAAAAGATTGCTAACAAAAGAGAAACTTTTCATTGCACAAAAATTTATTCATATTGAACAAAAATCAAATAATTATGATACATTTTAAAATGATAAAATAAGTTAGATGTAAAACCATTCTTAAATATCACTAAGCATAATTTTTAATAAATCATAAAAATTGTAATAGATGACATTAATTTTCTCATTTTTTTTTTTTTAAAAAAAACGTATCTATTGATTAAACAAAAGGAATAAATAAATCATAGCCAATACACATCTATTGAATTAATAGAAATGAAAGACGTATTTGCACGAAATAACTACTAAAGATTTGTATTAAAATAAGAAATGGTGTTGAAATTAATATATTTAAAAATAAAATATCACATGCAAATGCATAACCATGAAATTTTTAAAAATAAATATAAACATAGTTTCTCAAATTGTGATATGCATATCCTTGGAATTATTGGAGGGGGGGGGAATACATAATTATTTATTCATTTTTAAAAAATTAATTAAAAAAGTTTTATTTTGAAAAAGTCAGTATGAAATAACTGAAATTTACTCAGACTTTCAGCAATCAAAATACAACAGGGGAAAATATCCTTTTGTCAATTCATTTCAAAAAGAAGATAAGTCACACATATTAAAAAATCCTTATACACACAAAATTTAATAAACCCATAATTTTTAATGATACTTCTTTGATTTTTTAAGATTATGAATTTTAAATTTTTTGGTTTTTGCAATGTATCAATTTTAATAAAAGCATTAATGAGTTAAGAATTTTAATAATTAAATTACAATGAATACACGAGCTTTATATTCATGGTAATTGATTTACAGGTGAATAAAATATTCAAATTAATTTTCTTTCAAAAAAAATTTCCACCACTTTCTTTATCACCCTAACATTTTAATCAAACAAATTTATCTTATATAATATTTAGAGAGTAAGATCAATCATGTATATGTGTTGATGAATGTTATTCAAACATTGTTTCACAATTTTTTCTTGGTTATGTAACATTTCTTCAATTATAATGATAATTTCAACAGCATAAAACATTGTTTTTTATTAGTGTGCCATGAAAAAAAGGTTACTTTCATATATGATTATCACTTTTAAGAGTACATTTAAATTGCTGGTTTTTTTTTTTTTTTTTCATTCAAAAACAGAACAAAAAATACAACTTATGAAATTATCTTTGGTAATTTGAAATTTTAAGTTAAGGTATTAGATCATAATCAAATTCCTTAACATAAAATCACACATTCAACAAATAAGTTTTAGTGAAATTCTATCTTAGAAATACTCTAAACCTCAATAACTGGCCAAGAAGTATGCCACGAAAAAAATTTGAAAGTACAGTATTCATCATAAAGTTTTAGCAAAAAGTTATTAATTTAAAGTATTATGCCAATTTTTAATGATTTAAAGAAAGAAAATCCAAGGTCATAAGGAATCACATTTTATCAGATTTATCTAAATATATATAAATAAATAAAGAAATGGTGTGAGTGATAGTAAGTTCATGGTGCATAAACAAAGCAATAACGAGCCAAAAGCACTACAACTTCTGACAATTAATTACTTCAGGAACAACAAAATTAAAATTAGCTTTTAGATAGTTAAGAGAGTTAGTTAAACAGAATTTGAATAAAAATCTTTTTAAAAAAATACATTTTTAAGGATATATATGGTACATAACCATTATTCTTTCAATAAACTTTTAGTTCTTAGAAGGTACAGAAATTACAAAGTAATAAAGAAAGAAAATTTAAAATCAAGCTATACATATTGATACTTTAATTTTATGCCTTCTAAAAAGAAAACTTAACTTCGAATGTTTAATTAGTGAAATCTATGACAGTTCGTAATGTTTCAAAATAAAATGAAATTCTATATGTAAAAAAAAAAAAAAAATCACAATAATGATGAAAACTAACTTTGACATTGTTTTATATATCTTTATCAATTTTAACATTTATGCAATTCTTAATGATTATAATCATTCACAAACAAATTGTATGTAGCTATTGAAAACCATTGAATGTAAAGGGAAGAATAACAAAATAAAAAGAAGATTACATTTTAAAGAATAAATAACTGCAAAAATATCACAGTTTACAGAGAAAAAGTACTATCACAGTTTTTACAATATATATAGTATGTTATGAGAGGGAAAACATGGTTGCAAGTTCTATATCCCAGAAATATTCTTGCACAGTAGATTTCCTGCATTTCAAAATTTTTCATAGTTTAGTTTAAGAAAACAATTGAGGTTCATTTCATACAATGGAAAAATTTAAAAAACTGTTGATGAACCTCTAATGCATATTCACGAAAGTCAACAAATTTAGAAAAAGGAATAAATTAGTAAAAGACATAGGAAAAGAGATCAATTAAAATTTTAAATTATAATAATATAACACCTTTATGAATTATAAAAAAATTTGATTTTTATGAAATCAGATCAATGCAATACAAATTTATGCATTTAAAATATGAACTTTCATTAACAAATAACCGACAAAATTAATATAAATTATAAAAATATAATACTGCAATAAACAGTTTTTGGAACTAATGTCATGCAATATATATACATATATATCAACTTGGACACAAAATAAATATAAAATTCTGCTTATAAATAAATGCACACACTAAAATACATGAAAATATGAATAACACTTATTTAGTTTACAATGACTCAGTACTGAAACAATAAGAAACAAGCCAAACCTCAAAACGAACACAAATTAATAAAATTTTGTATTAAGAATCAAAATGCAAAATTTTCATCATGATGTTCACTTTGTGAATAAAACAAATATATTAAAAACATTCAATGACATAACTTTTTAAGACAAATTATTTCTTTTGTATTCTCCAAATTTGAGCTATAATGGAAATACATTTACCCATATATATTTGCGACAATGTATTTTTTGTTTTAATTTTTTCCAGTACTTTAAATAAATTTTTAATGTAGTTTTCCATGTTGATTATTTTTCTTCTGTTCATTAACTTTTAAATAAGCTATTATTCAAAAATATACCTGAAAATAAATAATAAATTACATCTGTTGGAATACTGGAGACATGCTATAGGAAGTATTTCCTTATAAGCTGCTTTAATTTGAACTTATTATAACTTCAAATTTATACATGGTAAAAAAAATCCTTAACAATGCAAAACAGAAAAACTTTTAAGATTGCTATTGAACATAAAAACACAATAGAAAAAAAATATATATATATGACTAGAAAATTTATAAAAATTGTCAATGTTTGTTCAGAATGCATCCTCATTTTAAAATCGAGAATAATTGGAAGTAGAACTCCAAGTTTAGGATGTAAAAATATGCGTTGCCTTCTTTTAACAACCCAAAACAACTAAATTAAGCTTTCCCCCTTTTCCACAAGATAAGGAGGGAAAGCTTAATTTAGTTGCATGAATGCTTTTACATATCTCTTCTTCAATTATGTGATACTGAATTAAAAAAAACAAGCAAAAAAAAAAAAAAAATCACAATTTTAGAATGTGAAGCAATATTAGGAAAAACAAATGTTGACAAACATTCCTATATCCTCAAAATATAAACTTCTTCCCCTAATTTTTAATAATTTAATTAAAAAAATATTTAATTTACACAGCTAGAAATATTTTCCAGATTAAAAGTTTAACAATAATCTTCATAAATCAGGAATTTGGGGGGGGGGAAAGAAAGAGAAAAAAAACCAGCCTGATAAAGTAAATACTAAAATAAACACAACAAAAAGCTATAAGTAATAGCAAGAAAAGCACAAATAATAATTGCAAACAGTCTGTCTCTCTCCTTTTTTTTTTTTTTTAATTTTTCTCTGACACAATACATAAGTCAACAGTTAAGAATAATGCCAATCACTGCTTATAAAGACAAACACTAATTTATACTTAAACATTTTATAATATTTTAACAAATAAAAGAAACTTATTTTAAAAAAATTAAGCATGATTTTCACTTCAGGAGCAGTCTGGGAAACAAAATAAAATGTCAATAAAAATATAAAAATATCACAGCTCAAACACTCAAGTCATTAATTAATCCTGATGTTTCTGGAGATAAAAAAAAATGTGAAGTAAATTTGAATACAAGTACAGTAACCATTATTAATCATTTAAAACTAATAATAGTTTTAACTCTCAGAAAATCTAACTTTTCATAATTATATATAAAGTAAAAAAAATGTATGAAATTTTTTCAAGTCACAAAATTAGAATAAAAAATAATGCAACATTTCATATATCTTAACAAGTAGTTCAATAATGAAACTACCATCATATTTATTAACACCACAAGAGATGTGCAATACTGGATTGGTTAAAAAATTTTAAAGAATTTCTTTTAAATTTCCGAAGACATATTTTAATTTAAAGATATTTAAAGCAAGTTTCTACCAAAATTCGTAACAGAAAACTTTCTGCAAGTATATTTTATTTCATTCAAAGGATAACTCAAACTTATTATTTCATTTCATAAATGTAGTAAACAATTACTTCTACTTGCTTTTTTATCAATTATTATACATATAAAACTTAATACCAAAATCTGAAAGATTATTAAATGAAATAAATGTAAAAGACATCTGATAAATTAGCCTCTAAGAATATGCTAATTTACCATTCTTGCATTGGCTTTTTTACTCAGATAACTTGAATAAATTCAAATAAATGCTTCCTCCAACTTAGCTTGTTTTCATTGCATATCATTAACTTTCCTTCTGAAGGTATAGAATATGTTGCGAAACACATCTTTGGTGCAATATATGATTCAAAAACTAAACCTTAAAACAAAATTCTAATTTATGATCTAAAAAATTTTGGTAACACATTTCCTTAAACCTTTAAGGAAGAATGGAGTTTTGAAAAAAAGTGGAGAATTTATAATAGGAATATAATACTATAGTTTCAATGCAATTCCAAATTTTTGAAAAACTTCATTCGTAAACATCTGCATAATTCATCACTTGAAACAAGAAAAAATTCACAAAAATATCAAACGAACAATACAATGAAATGTTTGACTACGAAAATGGATAGCACAATAGAGCTACCGAAGCATTTTAAATTAAAATAGTAAGCACAATTTCTTCTTTTCTATAACATGGCAAATGACATTTGAAGATGAATAATTAAGTATTTTAACTCTATGCTCATTTTTCAAATCTAAAAAAATACATATTTTTTGTTATTTCCTATGAGCATGCTGGCAAATAAAGCAATCATATGGGAAGGTAGTTCCCCTTTGGCTTGTAAAAGAATTTTCCTTGTGCAATGCGCAGAAGCAGCTCCTTCCTCAATAATCGTAATTCCTTGTCCACTTTTGTGAGGAGGCTATGGTTTTCAAGTGCACGCCGAGACAAATAAGGCAGTACTTCATCAATGGGACCATAAGGAACATATTTATATACAGAGTATCCAGCCTGACCTGAAAGAATGAATAGAGAAAACTCCTCAGTGAGCTGAAAATCCTTTTCCTAATGCAACATTCTGTAGAACACATTTTCTTTTCAATTTCCAACTTAATCCTTTAATTGATCAAATACCAATAAGCATTACAATGGGCTGTCCTAAAATTCTAAAATATTAAACATTTCAAATTTATATAATTCTAGCTCTTAAGCAGTAATCAAATGAGCAAAATTTTAAATATGATTACCTATACTTGCATATAATAGATGAAATTGCTATTACATATACAAAATAAAAACACTATTTTATTGAAATATCATTAGGCAAAGAACTAAAGGAATTTTAACATTTAAATTTTATTACAAGCTAAGAAAAAAATTCTTAAGAATAAAATTCATGCATAACCAAATCAATAAAACAACTCACTTTTAAGAATGAAACTTTAATGAACAATCCAAACAATCTAGTTGGCTTCATTTGATACCAAACAATTTTTATGTTAAAATTCAGTATAAGAAATTAAAACAATTGTCTAGTATTTTCACGTTTAAAAGTTTACTAAAAACATAGTTCGTGAAATGGAGCTGAACCATTTAAATATGAAAATTATTCAGGCACAAAGAATTTTAAATAAATCCTGAAAAATATTAAAAACATCTTCGAACAGAGTTCCAAGAAATTTTTTCACAGTCAGTAATACAAAATATACTACTGGCCACTAAAACTGCAACATCATGAAGGAAAGTAAATACAAAAAAGATATTTATTTAAGTAAACAGTATGACATGAAGACAATATGATGTTACCTTACCGGAAGATGGCGTTTGGCACGCCTTGAAGATAGAGAGCAACCATTGGAAGTAAGATGTCAGAAATGATGATGTACTGATCTACATTCAAATTACTGTCGATCTGTACCAGAGATGTATGTGTCCTATACTCAATGACTTCCCAAACTATAACACTAGGTGCAAGGCCCCTATGTTGATATCGAATGCAAGTAGGTGACAAGTGGTCTCTTTGGAGCCTCCAGACACATATATGGCCATTAAAATACTGCACGCAGAACTGGGACTCATTAGAAAAGAAGACATTATACCACTCCAGTATCTAGCTTTGTTGTTTGGTGCACCAGAGTCACCGTCTTTTGCATTGCTGCATTGTCAAGGGAAGCCAAAGTAATTGTCGCTGGCCTGACAGTCCAACCTGTTGCAAATGTTGTCACACTGTACGAGCAGATATTGGGCATGGAGCAAACATGCACATTTCTTAACTAATGGTCCATGATGTAGTTGTACATTTTTGCCTCACAATATGTCTGTCCTCTTGGGCGTTAGTCATGGCAGAGTCTGGAGATCTTGTGTACTGTTCCGTATGACCCTCAGCAACCCAATGATTCGATATTCGTATAACAGTGGTTGGATTTTGACCAGCATGATGGAAGATATCACTTAACGATAATCCACACTCTCGATATGCAATGATCCTACCTCTATCCAGTTCCGACACATGCTGGTTAGCATATCTTCTTATTCGAAGCATAGCGTGATATTTTGAGTAAAGTCCGACCATACAAAGAAAGCACTTTCTGAATGAGAAATCCACTACGTAAATTTTCTTTTATGCAGTGCTTCAGATGCTGTTTCTCCCTCCTGCATCATCTAAATATACTGATATACTAATAATTTGCACACCCCAAACTATAACACAATCTTCTTCCTTTCATTGCAAACGCTTTTTCTTTTTCCTTGATTTTCGACAAATCATTCCTTCCTGGTGTTGCAATTTTTATGGCCAGCAGAGTACTTAGAAAGAGAGCACAATTGTAAGCAACTGATATATTTAAAAGTGTAATTTTACATCAAATTTTTTTTAAATAATTCTGTCCAGTATATTTCATTACTGATTGAAAATGGAAATACCTAACAAGAAGCTGACTTGATCACACATGCCCAGTAACTGTCCAAAGCACACCACCTTGTGCTCAGGTTTGATACCAAGTTCTTCCATCCTGAAAAGTGGGGATTAAATTAACATTAATAACACACATACAAGAATAGCAGATATACCTTTCAATTTATTTTGAGTGATCTTTTACATTTTCCAACTCAACATATTTAACTATACTACATGTTGTTTGTGTTTATTTCAATCAAATTAACTTAAGAATTTTAGTATCAACAGTTATTCAAAAAAGAATGCATTAAAAACTCAAATTCTGCATTAACTATAGTACTGCATAGACAAACAAACAAAAAATTATACATTCAGGCTATTTAATGAACTTTAAGCATTCATATTTTTAAAAAAAGTTCTCTCACTACTATAAATACAATTTTTAAGATTTATGAGCATTAGTTATTATATAAATCTTTTATATAATAACTAATGCTCATAAATCTTAGTCTCATCTTCACCAATAAGATACAAATATAAAACAAGCAAAAAAACCCATCTAATAACAGAAATTCCAATAAAAATCTTTACTTATGCATGACAAAAACTTAGCATAGAATATTAAAAGAATATTGAATACTCTTTTACATTAAATTTTCCTTTCCTATCCATTTATTTCACTACTGTTTTGAATTCTGATAGGTTTGGTTGTGTATGAGTTTACTGCATTGAGTTCTCTTGGGACATATTGTGTCCCACACAATTGAGTTCTGAACTGAATACAAAATTTATCACATTTTAACAGAAAATATTATACATGACCCTTTTTCATAATTAACTGATCCCATATTTTCATACATAATGTCATATTGTCCATAAGTCAGAGTATCACAAAAACAAAGAACATCTCTGCCAGTTATTTTCAATAAACACTCTCTTGTAAAATTTGATTATAAAATGGAAAGTGTCTAAGTCTAAAAGTTTTGAAGCCAGTTAAGATTTATATGGATCTGCTTATTACAATCTGTCACTTTCCAAAATAGCCGAGAATGTACTGAAATGCAAGTTTTATAAACTGTTCCTGTGTTATATTCAGGTTAGAAGACTTGAAACTGATCACAAAGATTTATCCAAAAAAAAAAAAATTAATAAAAAATATTGTTTATTTTCAACATAAACAATACAATTTTAAGTGAGTACATTTTAAGTAAATATACTTGTTGAAAATGAAACATCTTAATATTGTATTATGTTTGATTTGTAAAATTTAGCTACCAGTGAGTGGCAACAGTGTTAGTGTTCCAGAAATAAATTGTAGCTTCACAGTTTCTGTTTGTTGGTATCTATCCTTATTAGATTTATTAAGCATTTTTATATGTATTTTTTCTACGATACAACAATACTCATCGTATCACAGATTACAAAACATGGTAGTTAATAAATAAGTTAAAATAAGCATTAACTACATAATAAATAACATTAAAAAATCTCACTGCTTCGAATTAAATTTTAAGAGGGAAATGATAAAACCAGTCAATTAAAAATAAGAAAAATTTAACCTTTCATCCTAAAATAGTTTGATACAGAAAAAAAAATCACAATAAAAATAATAAATCATCCAGTTTTATAAGATATTTATAAAACTGGTGTTTCATAATACAAAATTAATATTTTTTTAAAAATTAAAAAGACTTTGTGGAATATAAACTCTTTTTACTTTAAATAAGAGGATTGGGTTAAAATCAGGAATAGGGTGTCTCCTAAGTGTTTGGCGACAAAACTTGACCACTTCTAGATACGTCGCCAAACGTGAGTGACTTAAGCATTGAGGATTTTTAGGGATACTGCAACAAATTGCCACATTTAAATCATTATCGCCCCCAAAAGTCGCCAATCGCCTAAGGGTCACCCTATTCCCGACTTTAACTGAAAATTGTTTGAGCGAAACAAAGACTGATTACCCAGAAATAAGTTTTTTTTTTTTTTTTTTTTTTTCTGAATTAACCATTCAAGAGCAGACTTGTATCAATTTGAGAGTGTATTCATATAAACGTGTTAAAAGAATTCCTCCACAGCACAGCATGTTTCTTTTTCCATTTCTCAAAAGGGGTGCCTGACTTTTTTTATAATCTGGAGAGATAAAAGAACTACAAGATATTCACACAGTGCATAGAACTCCAACAAAAAAATCAATGCTCATTTGCACCATATTGAGAAATATTATCATGATAACACTTTTACCATTTACTTGTTTTAGATCCCACTTACATCAGGTATTACAGTAATATTAAGCGTTGACCGTTATTCTGAAGAAAGGAAAGCATTACAACAAATTTACATTTGGAAAACCAAGGATGAAAGATGTTTAAAATTGTTATGAAGGAAGAATTGGTAACAGTTTTAAATGGTTGATACAAACAAAGATGATGGAAATGAAGTTGGAAACTTAAGTAGTAAGGAATACCTGGAAGATAAAGAATTTGTCACAGATATTTTGTCCTAACCGTTGAAAACCAGAAAAAAGGAGAAAACCATAAAACAGAAGAAAAGGATAGAAGCATCATTTAGAATTAGAACATGAGTTTCATTTACTGAGAATATGAGCAGCTTGAGGCGATGAAAACAGAAGTCCCTCACCTAGTGTGTATAGCAACAGGGATGGCAAGGTTATTATTGATAAACTTATTAATAGAGTAGAGATTTTGACTATTCTTGTACCAAGCAAAATAGAATCTTGGAGTGCATTTTTTAACTCCTTGAAACAAGTTTTCAAACACAAGAAAGTTCCAAAAAAATATCAGAAGATATTGTTAAAACTAATGAGAAAGAAAGCTTCAAATGTGCTAGCTTATATCAAAGGTTATGCTAAAGTGAAAGCCCTAACTTTAAAGGAACTTGAGCCAACACCTCAGGCTTGCTGGAAATTTTTCAGAAAGCAAAGGTAGAAATTGGAAACAGATACTATTTTCTTTTCTAGATTGATATCTACATGGGAAAACTATTATAAATTATGTGGAGTTAAAAATTTTAAATCTCTGAAGGAACTTTTAAATGCTGATGAATTATTTCAGTCGCCTAATAGAGAGACTGTTTCTCATGCATCCATATGCCAAGGAAAGAAGTGACTAAGGCTGCAAGAACTAGCAAAACGGAAGAAAGAAGTTGTTTGATGAACATCAAAACGATTTTAGACAGACGACTATGTCATTGGACAAGTATATCCCTCCTCTTCAGAGAAAAGAAAATCCAAGGATAGAAGACAATTTAAAACAAAAGGATTGTAGCACCTGCAGACATCAACCAATATCTTGCAAGAGTATGCCCAGAACAAATGTACCCCCTTCTCCACGAGAACTTGTAACCCAAATATTATTACACCAGTCTCAAGACTTGTTTTACCTTTCCAAGTGATAAATGTTTTTATTATAAGACTAATTGAGCCTCCCTCTGAAAGGAAGTATAAATATCCTATGTCTGATGGATCAGGATCAGCATTTTGGCTAGAAATGATTCCATTGAAGAGTTGGACAGTGAAATCTACCAATGATGTTTTATTTGAAACATTCATGAGAACTGGTACCCTGAACATCATTTCAAATGAACGACAAATTGCATCTATAAGCTTACTCAAATATTTTACGAGAGGTTAGGATCTGACGCAAAATTTTCTTGTCCTGGATTTCCAGCCAGAGATGGCTTAGTTGAAAGATACAACAAGTTTCTGAAGCAAAAGCTACATCATGTGATGAGATCTCATCCTTCAAAATGGGATAAGTGCATTTCATATCTTCTATTTGCCTAAGATGTATGGAAGATAGGTGCAAGATCTTTGGCAGTACTTGATCTGGAGAGATTACCTTCCCTACGAATATGTGTCAGACTGCAGTGGATTTTCAAGAGCAATAGTTAAAAATGGAACAAACTATTGAGCAAGTGAAAATATTTGTCAAGAGAAAACAGTCTTATGCAGATTATTTTACAAGAACTTCCTCAAAATGTTTTATACCTGGAGATCAAGTATATTTATTTATCTCTGATTCAAGCAATAAGTTATATGCATTGAGAACAGGACCTTGGAAAGTTATCAAGCATTATCTACCATACACTTACTTAGTCAAATTACCTGATGGAAGAAAAGACACATTCAGATAAACAATATCCAGAAGTTCTAGACAAGAAATAATGTAGTTGGAGTTATTTTTGAAAATAAAGAATTTGGAGATCCAGAAATTACAGTTCCAGAAAATGATTATTCAATACCTTTGCAGAAGATGGAAGTAATGAGACAGATAATTTAAGTGAGCTTCAGGGGGAAAAATAATTATGATTATTAGTAATTATCAAGCATTATTTTCCAGCAAGCTAATAAAAGCAAAGGTCAAGGAACACAAGATTCGTTTGATACCTAACATAAAAAAAAAGACCTACATATTCAAAATGAAAAAAGCTTCAAAGAAAAAATTGGATGGGCAATAGAACAGTTGTTAAATGCTGAATTAATGAAAGTGATTGATACAAACACAGCACATCCTATAATTTGTGTTTGTAAGAAAGATGGTTGTTCACGACTAAGTATAGATTACAAGACTGAATGTGGTCACCAAACCAGATGATATTCCCAATGGAAAAAGCTTTTGATCTAATGCACATGACAAGAAAAGCTAGCATTATTACAACTTTGAACTTATTTATTGAGCAATTCCAACTGAGTTCAATATGGATTTGAAAAAAAAAAATTATACTGTTTTGACTAATGTCTTAAAGGAATTTAATAAATTTGCAAGAGCTTATGTAGATGTTATTGTGATTTTTTCACATGATTTTGAAACATCTACAACACCTTGACTGTATATTTAGAAATTTGAAGATCTTGGATTCTTAATAGATTTGAAGAAATGCTCATTTGTAAGAATCCAGATAATATATCTCTGACTGTGGTTCAGGAAAGCATCAATCTGATCCAGAAAAAATTAAAGCATTTGTTAGGTTTACAGAATTGGACAGCACTGGTAAAATACACCTGCTGTATTCATGTTTTAGTTCTTTAAAGATCTGTGAATCTGGCATCTTTTCCTAAAAAGTTAGTTTGAATGTAAAAATTGAAGAATAATGGGTAATTTTCCATTAAAGAGGGCCATGAAAAAAAAATCGCCAAACCTCATCAGGCAAATTCGCCTCTCTCCTGATGCAGTACTACTGCAGTTGCTCGTGATATTGCTCCCATTTGGCAAAAGAAGAAAAAAAAAATTAACCGTCACCAACAACCCCCTTTAACGCAAAAGTACAGAATAATGTTCTAAAATAAATGTTGATGTGCAGTTTCTTCTCAAAAAGCTGAGTTTTCTTTGAGTGAAACTACTTTCTGTTGAGTCAGGGACACAGAGGTATATTTATATAATTCTCGGCAGTTATTTTTGAAAACGTTTTACTTTTTGAAAGTTGAAAACAGAAATTAAAAAATGGCAGAGATTTTGATGAAGTCTCGGTTTGCCTACAACACTTGGCATACATGACAGGATTTTTAGAAGTATTTAAATATGTTTTTAGCAGGTAAGTTCTGCAAGAAAGAAGATTTTATTTTTGTAGCTAAAGAAATTGGAAAAACTGTGCCAAGAATGGCTTAAATCTGCAATGTAAAAGTGATAATTTTAAATAGTGATGAATACAAAAGTGATCCAGAGAGAATTACACGAGGATTAAAAGGATTTTGAAAAATGCTGTTGCAGACAGGAGATTGCTTGATAAGCTTGAGCTTCAAAAATTTAGTCTAGAATTTGAATTGGAAAAGTTGAAACTAAATAACTAATTGGAGTTTACGAGAATACAAACACAAGTTAAAAGCCGAGAAGTGATTAATCAACGAATTCCAGAAACTAACAACGCCAAGAAAAAATTCACTTTTCCTTCTCCTTCACACTTCCTTCCTAAGCTGTAATTCTGCATTTTGGCGACGATTTAAATGATTGGTTACCTTTTCGGAGCCAATTTGAACATATTGACAAAGATGATGATATTGTAACTGAAAACAAGTTTCAATATTTAGTACAAGCCACTGTAGTCAGTACTAGAGTTAGAAAAATAGTGGAAAGTTTTCCACCAACTGGAGAAAATTACGCAAAAGCTGATGACAGTTTAAAAGCTCATTTAGGAAGGGAAGATCTTTTGGTGGAAGTCTAAGTAAGAGTGCTTGCTGTTAAAGTTAATAATTTCTATGCAATCTAACCAAAAATTGTCACCAACATTCCTTTAAGATAAACTTGAATCTTTTTTACAAGCTCTTGAAACTCTAGAAGACAAATGCACATCTATTTTGTATTCTGTGGTTGAATCTTGTTTTGACGAAGAATTTCTAAAAGCTTGGAATAGAAGTCCTTTGTCCTGTTCAGCTAAAGATCCAAAGGAGCGGTTGGAAAATTTAATGTTATTCCTGAAGAGCAAGGTAGAAGAGAGAATATGCTTGGTGATGTTTGGATTTGATTTAATGAAAAGAGAAGATGTGAAGATGCCAAGTAGAATGAAATTTAATAAAGAAACTCAGAGGGGCGAAATTCCTACTGCATTAATGTTACTTGTGTCTACCAAAGTACCGGAAATAAAGAAACCAAAATGCATATTTTGTGATGGCAAGCATGCCAGTTCTGACTACTTCAAAGCTCAAAAGCTAACTGTGGAAGAAAAGCAGAAGATAGTTAGGGACAAAAATTGTTCTTTGGCATGCATTCTTCCTGGCCACTCAG
>BMAW01130289.1:0-78084 GCA_019974015.1 Nephila pilipes | reverse complement strand
GTTTGTGAAAGAAGTAGAAATTTCTGAACTGTGGGGATTAAATGTTATTGGAATCAAAAATCCAATGGAGAAAAAGTCAAAACAAGAAATAGATTTCAAAACTAAACAACACTTTAAGTGAAATTTAATCAGGACAACCATTTGATTAAAATTTCTTTGACAAGTTTGTTTGCCATGGGCAGAAGATTCTTATCCATTACCAGATAACTTCAACCTCGCCAAGAAAAGGCTTGAAGTGGCCATTGAAAAATTATCTTGCCAATTATATGATAAATATAAAATCCTTTTTCAGGAATGGCTCGATGAAAAATTCAATGAGGAAATTCCTTCAGATGAAATAGCTTTGTATGGAAATTACTTAGCTCATCGTCCTGTAATAAAAGAAAGTAGTAGTACATTTTACATTTGACCTGTATTTGGGACCATCTGCCAAGTTTCAAGGCTGTCCTTTAAATCAGTGTTTGCAATGTGGGACAAATCTTATTTAACTGATTCCTGATATTTTGGTGTGTTTCAGAGAGAAAGAATTTGGTGTCACTGCTGACATTAGAAAGGCATTTTTACAAATAAGTGTTTCTAAAGAAGACAGAGATTATCTACATTTTCTTTGGTGGAAAAATTTCGAAGAAAAGAAAATTACAGTTTTTGTGATACAAGAGTGGTTTTTTGTGTTAAAAGTAGCCCTTTTCTACTTGCTTCAGTTATAGATCCCCATATCTGAACAAGTAAATGTCTTGACTGGATAAACTAAAACAGAGCTTCTATGTTGATAATGTGGAGTTTGGATAGTTTTGGAGATGTCATAGTTTGAACAGTTACGATTATCTAAACCCTTTTATATACAATTCAACTGAGTTAAAGCTATAAGGTGGTTTTGAATTCAGCGATTGGGAAAGTACTGGATACAAAACTGAACATGGTTGGGAAATTCTTATTTTAGGGATGAAATGGAATCACCAATTGGACTCTTTGCAAGTTAACATGAGCTGGATGACTGAATTATGTATTGAAAATATAACAAAGAGAGTTATGCTGTGAATATTTCATTAAGTTTTCAACCAATGAATACATCTTTCCAGTTATGCTTTGCCCTAAGTTATGTTGCAAAAGGCTTGGAAAACGTCCATGGGTTGGAATACGGAAATTACTGGCAATCTGAGAAAGGAGTTCCTACAGTGGATTCAAGATCTGAAAATCCACAAAAATATTCATATTTCCAGATGGAAAAATATTACAGAAAAGAATTTGAAGCACTTCACAATTCATACACTTTATGATGCAAGCAAAGAAGATTATGCTGCTGTTGTATTTTTGAGATTAGAAGAAGAAGGTTCTATTAAGTTGTCCCATTTCTTGCCGCTAAATCTAGAATAGCTTCCTTAAGAGGCAGTATAATGCCACAAACGGAACTTTTAGTTGCTTTGGTAGGAGCAAGACTGAAACATTCAGCTGTTGAAGCATTACAATGGAAAGAAATAAAATGCTATCACTGGAGCGATTTGACTATGATACTTGCCTGGATATCTAGAGAGGAAAATTGGTCAGTATTTGTCCGAAATTGTGTACAAGAAACAAGAATGCTGACTTCTCCTTTAGAATGGAATCATGTAGCTGGAAAGCTCAATCCCACAGAATTGCAATCTAGAGGCTGTACAACAACACAACATATGTCACATAGAAGGTGGGAGGGACCACATTGAATGACAGAACCCCTTGTTTTTAGATATCATGCGAATATTTCTAGTGAAGACCTTGATGAATACGAAATAGAAAAAGAAAAGTTAAAATCTACAAAATCATTGGCTAATACAGAAAATATCCAGGTTAATAAAATATATTCGTTTTTATCCAAATACAAACAAATAGTTCATTCAATTGGTCGGATTTTACGTTTTAAAAAGAACTGTCTCTGCCTAAAAAGAAGAAAGAGTGATAGAACTCACTTTTTCTGAATTTCAAAAAAAATCTTTTGAATGAGATGATAAAAAATTTGGCTGTTTTTACAGATGAGAATGAAATTCTACATATTAAGAAACAAATTGTAAATAGAAGAGACAGAAGATTTTTGGAAATCAATGCTTTTACCTTCAAATTGAAAAGTAATACAGAAGTTAATAGAATTGAAATTAATAGAATAGTAAATAGAGAAGCTAATAGAATAGTAAATTTTTCTCATGAAAAACAAATCGCAAGGTATTATCAAAATGTATGACATACAAAAGATTCTCTTCAAAAAGAATAGAAGCAGATTCTGGTTCTTTGCCTGAAAAACATGTTAAAGATGCTGCAGTTTTTCAAATAACAGGAGCCTATGCTGCAGAACTATTGTTCCTCAAAGGAAATCAGAAAGCTTGAGTGCTAGTTACTCTTCACCTGCACTGTTTACTAAGTTGTGCATCTTGAACTTGTTACCAATTTATCTCCCAAAGCATTTTCATGGGTTTCTGTGGATTTATCGACAGACACGATAGATGCTAATCTATTTATTGTGACAATGGAAACAATTTTGTTGGCACTTCCAATTTACTCCATACTCTAAATTAGAATAAAATTATTAGACATGGTGCTGTCAATGCCATTGATTGGAAATTTGACCCACCAACTGCTGCTTGATGAGAACGACTCATTTGAATAATAAAGGAACTAGTAAAGAAGGTCTTAAATCAAACACAGCTACTTCATGAAGAAATGGAAACCATCTTTTGTGACTGTGAAGTGTTGATAAATTCCTGACCACTTATTTACATGTCTGAAAGCAAACATCTAGTTCCGATATCTCCAACGTCATTTTTACAAGACATCAAAAAATGGAGATCTACAGAAGGACTTGTGGATTAGAAATTGAATATCTGGAACTTCTTGAACAAAAACAAGATGTCAAGATACTTGTGAGCTTGCTGTAGGAGATATTGTGTTAGTTGGTGCTGACAATTGTAAAAGAATAAATTAGCCACTCAGAAGTGTAATTGAAATAATTCCAGGGAAGGATGGAATCATGTGACTTGTTATATACAAATGGAACATAATATATCCTTTACAGATTTTAGCAGTTAGGTACTTTCTACCACCAAGAAAAATAAATCATGTTGCTAGTATGGACTCTAATATCAAGGGAACTCTTTCAGAATGTGAAAGGAAAAGTGAGCAGATCTGGCAGAGAAATAAAAGTTCCACGGAAATTGGATTTATGAAATACATTTAGGAGCCATTCTGCTTTATATTTTATACTTTGAATTGTTTATGTGTATACCCTTTATTATTTGAGATTGTATTTGCATTTTGAATTTATTTATGTTTATTAATATGTATTTATATTGATTGTTATGTATGTTATCACATTAATGATCAACAGGTGGAGAATGGAGGTGGGAGGATGTTAGATTTACAGAATTGGACAGCACAGGTAAAAGTCCGCAGCAGTATTCATGCTTTAGTTCTTTAACCTTTTTACTCCCAAAGTATCACATTTGATACACTCGTGTTTGCTCTCCTGTGCCCAGAGTATCACATTGGATACGCTCCAAGAATGCTTGAATTTCACTTCTGCCCGCCAGGAAGGGGGAAATTGTTAATGTAATCAAAAAGCACATATAAAAAGCTCTTTAAATGTGATGACATGATTTAAAGTGCTTGTTTGCTTTTGGTTTGTTTTATTTCTTTTTTGCTTATTAGAAGTTTGAAGGGGAACTTAGGGATGTTTATGAAAGAGTCTTTGATAGCAGATGCTCTTATCTGCTTATTTCACTCACTCTTTTTTTTTTAGTGAGTCATAAAAAAAAAAAGGTATTTAATAGAAATCGAGACTCGCGAATTAATGATGAATCTCATAGAAGTGAAAATACTGATAAATCTGCACCGTTTAGTGATTTAGATAATAAGTCTGAAACATAAAATGATACATATATATTGAAAAAAAAACCCAGAAAATACTCATTTAAGTGTAAAAATATGACATTGGAGTATATGTTGAAAAATTTAAAATACCACACAACATAATAAGATTGTTTTTTTAATACCTTAATATTCCATGTAATTGTATATCATTTCATCATGACATTTAAGTATCAAATGAAGTATATCTTGTATTTTTTTTAAAAGATATGATTTTATGTAATTTTTTGTATAAAATATATAATTTTCATTAATTTTTTTTTTCTCTTATGTATTAAGTTTAATGCATTTTAAATAATATATATAAAAATAGTTTAATGAAGAGCCAATTTTAGATGAATTTTTTTAATGAATTAAGGTTAATATCTTTAAATACCTGGGCACAGCGTGACACTCTGCGGTAGGAAGTCACAGGCCCAGGGAAGCACTTATTTTTTCTCCCTTTGGTAGTGAAAGGGTTAAAGATCTGCGAATCTGGCATCTTCTCTTAAAAAGTTTGTTTGAATGTAAACACTGAAGAATAATGTTCTAAAATAAATGTTGATGTGCAGTTTCTTCTAAAAAAACAAAATTTCCTTTGAGTGAAACTACTTTCTGTTGAGTTAGGGACACAGAGGTATGTTTATATAATTCTATGTTATTATTTTTGAAAATGTTTTACTTATTAAAAGTTGAAAATGAAAGTTAAAAACTGGCAGAGATTATTAAATTATTATAAAGAATACATCCTCAGATATAAAGAAATCCCTCATCCATTCACTCAGAGCTGATGAAGTAAAGAGCAACTGAAATCCCTTATTGAAAATAGGCACAACATTGTTCCTGCTATGAAGAGAAGGGAACACTTGAAAAACTCTGGAATTATTGATAAAGAAGCCCTCCTTTATCCATCTTGATGTTTCCCAAATCAGTACAGTGGCTTGATCATCACAAGAAGATAAAGGAAAACAGTATCCCATTTGCTATACAAGTCAAAAATCTATTGCCACACAACATTGGCCTATGATTAAGAGAGAAACTTATGCAACAGTATAGACTTGTTACAGTCTAGGATAATTAGATTACCTATCAGTGATTAATGGAAATAATCCTAACTTATGATTAAAAATGCTCCTTAATCATCAAAACTGCAGAGAAGGGTACTTGATCTCCTAAAATACATATCCACAACAAATATTGCCAAGGAGGTGAACTTGTCAACAAATACACTTTATTTGAATTACCTATTGATAGTTCATAAATATTTTGGTACTTTTCAATTTCACCAGCGCAGGTGATAAAGTCGCCAAAAATGATACATCCGACGCCAAACGGAAGTAAGTTTTTTATGTGTATACTGTGTGTTGTTGCCAATAAAGTCTGCTTGGCAAGATTTGCGCCAGAAAAATTGAAAAGTACTAAAAAATTTTATTAGTGTTGTATGTGCATATATGTCTACAAGAATATTCCTCATTTTAGATTTTTTTACATGCGTAATCTTTGAATCAGTTTTGAGAAATATTTGCATATAGGGCGAGATACTAACATAAATTCAACGGTTTTATGTATTTTACAAGATTTTACTTCAAAGAGGAATAGTTAATTCAATATTTGTAAAAGGGAACTAGAATATCTGGTGGTAAATTTTGTTTCTTATATACACAAAGTATAAGACAGAGGTATTCAAACTGGGTTCCATGGAACTTTAACAGTGGTTCTGCAAGGAACCACTATTTTGTCAATTAAAGTACCAAAATATTAGACAGTTTGCTTATAAAAATAAATATAAATAAATATTTCATGGATAAAATAATATTATGTGCTTTCAAATACATTAATCGAGACACATTAAGTCACATATTGGCCATCGTTCTTTGGCTTAGGTCAGGGGCATTCAGCACTTTAGGGAACACTTCGAATTTGGCATATTTTCTTTGATGCTTTTTCGAGAATCATAAAGCAACCAAACATATAATTCTGTAAGGCCACGAACTCACAGAAAACATTTCAATTAGACGTATTCGTTTTAGATGTATTTTTTCCAAATTCTTCTCCCTCCTTTAAAGATTTTATATCGTGATAGATGATTGGGGAGGATTGTGGCAACACAATGAATGTTGACAGGAAATTTTATGGATCATTAGGGATTAGTTTAATTTTATTAATATTGCACTAGAAGCAACACGAGTGCTAATGGCGACAAACCTTGTAATTTTGAATCTTGGTTAAGTGACGAGGACGACACCTGAGCTGGCACCCAGCTCTGGATCATAAGGGAACCCCCCACTCTTTCCTATATGGGTTGAGGCATTTTCCATTGAGACATTCATTCAAAAGGGTGAGGGTATATGTACGGATGTATAATTGTAAGTACGGATTAGTTATAATTTAAAACACTGTTGCTATTGTAAGAATATATTTTAGAAAAAAATCTCATTAGCTACCTTACCATTCATTATCTTATTAAAATGTTTTTATTGTGATAAAATAAAATTGCAATAGTAATTTTGTAAATGTTAGTAGGATTAAAGCTTTGATATCCTATTTTTTCTGCTCTTTGATCAAGGGGTTCCTTCAAGAAAACAGTAAGCTCAAAGGATTCCTCCAAGTGTAAAAGGTTGAATACCTCTGGTATAAGGAAAGTTAAGAATTTATTTATTTATTTGGGGGGAGGGGGGCTGGAAATATATTTTTAGAAATTTTTTAAAAAAATGTTCTCTCCCTCCTCTTCTATTAACAGCAATACTAAATATTTTGTTTTGCATCATTTACTTTTAGAATTCATTTGATAATTTCTTTTTGTGTTTTTATATGTAAGCTGTACTTTATTGCATATCCACAGATAATTTTTAGAAATATTCTTATGTGAAAGTGTTAACTTGATCTTTAAACACAGTGGTTATTTATATGCTTAATTTAGAATTAAACATAATCTTAACAGCAATGTGTATTGTCCAGCCACTATTGGTGACGGGTCTCAAAGGACCTTGGCGCAGTTCTTTGCTAGCACAGAAGAGTTGCCATCTCAGACCATCTGGAGGCCACTGGAGTGTTCTGTAATCAGCTTTGATTTAGCCACACTTATATGAAAGCTTAGTTTTTAAAATTTTCAGACAATTAAGAAGCACAAATAAGAAGAAAGGATTACTAGCAGGCATGTTTTACAGTATGGTAAAAGAATGAGAAACATATTTATAAACTTCAAGTTCTACAAAGGTATCTTAAGTTTTTTGCAATTATGAGTTAATAAATAGTATGAAAGAAATGGACTTCCATAAATCCATTTATAACAACATTAAAATAATTTTATAGGTTTTAATATTAAAAATATTTTAACATTGAATAATTAAATATATTCCAAGTAAACCATTTATATATTATACTGTTTCATAATTTTTTATTTTATAAAGATACTTATTGTCCCTAAAACCAACATTTCATGCTATGAAACAATATTTTTTAGGCAAACTTCCTTTGCAGTAAATTTTAATGATTGAACATTCATATATTTTTGAAAACTTTCAAAGATTCCATAGTAGAACAAGTTATAAAATAAATACATTAATAAGGAATTTTTTGACATCTATTTTAAAAAAGAAACCTTAATTCAAAAATATATCTTAAATCTAATAAATGTTTATTAAAAATTACTTAGTCATGAAAGTATCATTGTTTTCATGTACAAGACATGTCATAGACAAATTTATAAGCAAACCAAAAGAATTTTTAAGAAAGTCTCTTACTTCTTTACAGCAAATCTGATAGTGTCCTCATTGTGTGTTGCCACCATGACCCCAATCCTTTTTTCATTTCCAGCTTGAATGTCTTCAACAATTTGCCTCAACATCTCAGACAGTGTCTTGTGATACATCTCAGAAGTGACTCCATAAGTGGGATTGATAGGGTCTTCATATCCCACTTCCTGTGCACGGATCCTTTCCTAAGTAATAAAGAACTTATACTTACATCCTTATAAAAAACAGACCCTGAAAACAAATTAATTCCGAAACCACATTTTAACTATTGATTGGAAAGAAAAGCACAAGTTGGATTGTTGCATGCTATAAAAGATGATTAAGTTTTAAAAATTACCTGATGCCAAAATTTCAAGAAAAAAATATTTAAACTTGATACACAATAGAAACCTTTAAAAAAAAAAAAAACTAACTAACTAACTAAGTCCAAAACACTTCTTCCAAAACAAATCTCACTTAGTCCATTCCTCATATCTTAAAAAAGTAACAAGCAATTATGAGAAAAAGAGCATAAGAGCTACCTGTTCCATGTAAGCTCCCCGAACAAGTTTCGCTCCAAAGAAAAAACCTTGTCTTCTAGCAAGTTCTAAATCAAGGACTACATTATTGTATGCTTCCTAGATTAAAAGAGAAGAATTGAGTACTTTGAAAGGAGGGAGGGGGGAAACAAAGACAAATTATTTTTTTTCATACTTTTAAATAACATTGGTAGGTATTAAAGATGATTGCCTTCTTCTTGTTATATTTGCGCATCATCTCCATAGTGATACGATTAATGGCTGGCTGGAAGTATGACTGCTCAGCATCTATCATGACACGAACATCCTTTTCTCGGGCATTCTAAAGATACCACAATAGTAAAAAATTAATTTTTCAAAAATATATGTGTCATTTATTTGTAAATACTATTTGTTTTTACATAGGAAAATATCTTAAACTAATATTTACTACTTAAACTAATATTTACTTCTAATATTTACTATTTGATGAAAATGCATTGAATAAACAAGATGTTCCAACAAAGGGTGTCTATGTAAAATATAGTATAGGGAAGAAATATTAAGATCTTAATGATCTTGAAGGAAATACAGCTTATAGAATCGAGAGATCAACACTAATTGATTAAAAGTATTCATGATTTTACATTCTTTTAAAATTAAGTTCAACAAACATATTTGTTCCAACTCTTAAAACACAAATTCATGAAATTTTTATGCAGTCATGTTCATTGCAGATTATAAATTTGATTGATAAAATAAAAATAATATTTCGTTCAAATATAAAAAGACTCAATAAAATCAGATTTCAAATTCTGAAATAAAACAATTTTATATGAGGCGATCCAGATTCGAATGCAATTATTCTATTTTACACTGGAATCAATTCCATGATACAAAATAATACAAGATCAGATAAAAATCTATAAATATTATTAGAACTAGAAGAATTCATGAATAATTAGACATTATATACACAATATGAAAAAACTGGTTCTGAATAAACAACCAAAGTAAAAATATTAGGTGAAATTTTAATAAAATACTTAAGAGCCATGTGATTTTGAAAGGAATTAGACCAAAGAAAAACTACTGGCCTTTTAACATTTCACACAAAAAATACAGTTCAATACATTACAATTTTAATACCAAACATATTTTGCAATGAGAGAGAAAAGAGTAAAAAAGGGAGAAAAACATCAGGATTTTTATTTTTTCAAAAATAATAATTCAATAATGAAAATTTCCGTACTTGAGCTATGTGATGCAGTCTCCTCATCATATTTTGGAACATTTCTTCTTCATCAGGATTAAGGGCTGTGATGATAGGTTCCATTCTTCCACTCTGGAAATAAATCTTCAGTATAATTTCCAGATTATTGTCAACTTTTATTTATTTATTTTTTTCATTTATATAAATGAAAAATCAATCAAGATAAAAAAAATTTATTGAACAATGTGCTATCAGATTTCAAAATCTGGAACTGTATGTTTCTAAATATTTAGATTTCTATTACAAACATATACATTTTGTTACCTAAAAATACATAATATTCTACGAAGTTAAAGCTTAAAAATTAATTATAAATGTTATAAATGTGAACAATTCTTTCATTTTTGTTTCTTTCAAAATACTGACAGAAAAAAGTTTATTATACATGCAAGCATTGCACATGCCTAGAGCTTTTGAATTCATAAATTTTTTTAATACTTCTACTACTAAAATAAATTGTTTAGAACATGAAAATTGTCAGAGGATAAAAATTAATGCAGTTAAATTAAGAATGAAATAGTGCAAATTTGAAATAGTAAAATTTGCATATTCAGTATCCATTTTACTTCGTTATTGAAGTCAAAGAATAACGTTTTCATACAAAAAATATTCTACTCTAATTTTAAAATAATATAGATGTTTTAATTCCAACTGCATAACTTTAATTTCTTCTCATAGCAATTTTAATCAAAAGAAAGAATTGAATTCACAGTTTTGTAATAAAAAATTGTAAATTGGTTTCAAAACCCCGTTTCTTGAATGATGGTACTATCCCTTTCCAGAGAGATAAATAACTGAAATAAATTTTAGTCGAACACAACAGAATGAATTTCTTATAATCCAAAAAGGCAGCATCCAATTTATTTAGATCTATGGGTAAAAAAGTTTCACATTAACATAATACATTTCAAGTTTCACCTTTTTCAAGAAAATCCACCACACATATCCACAGTAATATTCATATGTCTCTAAGGTGGCACATACCATTCTAATCCATGAGTAATTATAATGCCACCTTTACCTAATTTCTATTGAGTTTCAATTGTTCCTTTTCTTGAATATTTCTGGTTGAGCAACTTTGTCTTTGACCTTTTAACTTTTAACTATTCAGGATTAAATTTTTGCTTGAATTAAACTACAGTAGTTCTGTTAACTGCATTGCATGATATGCCTAACACAGGTTTCAATTCCACAAAAGATATCTCAAAGCATTGTCTTACCAAGGAATCTGCTTTTTCATGACCATCAATAATGTAATAACTAGAAATCAAATACAGATGAACTTTACTATCTTTTTCAAGTTTTGGAAGCAATCTTTAAATACAGCAGTGCAGTTACAGAACTTTCAATATCAGCTGGCAATTAGACTGAAATGTATAAATATATTTTTGAGTCTTCTCTCAAGACAGCTTTTTCCACATGCTAAAATTGTGAAGATTTCTGCCAAGAAGACAGTAGTAACCCTCTGCTGAATGAAAAAAATAGTTTGATTATATGAGTTTGAAAACTCCTGATTGGTTCTGCACCAATGCTAGTTAACTTCTTTGAGATTGTCTGTAAACTAGATTGCTTTTCTTCAAAGCTATTAATGTTAATGAATTTTATTCTCCTTACAATATATGCCTTATCAAGGGAGTATCTTCTCAGAATTTTACCAGTTATCGTAAGAATGCATACTGATTTATTTACCTTAATTTTAATAAAACACCAAGTCCAATGAACTTACCCAATGTCCAGATCACTTTAGTCTATGGATAGCAAGGATAATCAATGCCACCTCAATATATTGGATATTCAAGAGAAGGTTCTAATTCCCAGTTCTAATAACATCTATGAGAACCACACAAGCCATCATCAATGACTCTGAGTCCAACCTCATATGATTCAACACATTCTTGATTACAAACTAATAGCTTCATAAGTGATCATTGGGCAGGAATTTTGTATTTATCCAAAAAAAAGTGTAGAAGGAGGTAATTCCCATGATTCATTTATTTCACATCTTCATGGTTCCTTTTTTTTTTTTTTTTTTTTTTGCCCCATCTATACATGTTTCCAATTGAGTCAAAAATTTTATCTCATATTATACTTGAATGTTAGAACTTATTAGAATCCGTTAAGGGTTTGCGAAACAGAAAAGAAATAAAAAAAAATCCTCATAATCTAATTACATTACAATCAGAACCGGCCTTCTCTACAAAGGGGGTCTCAGTGAAAGAAACCATTAGGGGCCTAAATTTTTGTAAAGTAAAAAAAAAAAAAGATTACATTTATTGCAAATGTATGTTTAATGCATGATTTTTTTTTTTTTTTTTTTTTTTTTTGCCAATACAGAATTTATTTCAGAAAATTTACAATTTTTGCAATTTCATTTTCCAATGCTTAGTATGGAAAGTTCCTTTAAGCATTCTATACACATGCTCGACCGAAGATAATTCTTCATTAATTTTAATTTGCTGAAAGAGTGCTCAGCACTTGCTACAGTAACTGGCAACGTAAAGAAAAGTTTTAACACAGTTAAAACATTTAGAAATAACTCATAATTATTATTTAATATGCAATGCTATATGTCTTAGACATTATTTACATCCATTTCATTCAAAATCAAATCCTGTAGCAAATCAATTTCCTGGATTAGATTTCAATCTACATCTTTGCAATAAAACTTCAGTTCATATTTTTCTAAGATTTTTATATCAGTGATTAATTTGAAATCAGAATATTTGGTATACTTATAATTATCTTTTATTTGCACTATAACAGTATTAATTACAACTTTAAAAAATACCATCTAAATTGTTTTACCGGATTTTCTATAACTTCATCTTCTATAATTTCAGAATATAATCTTTTTTGAATTGGTTTTTCAGGAAAATGTTCTGAAATATTCAAATTTCATGCCAGCACTTTTGCTTTGTCTAAAAATGTGTTAAATTTTGGATTTCAGTTTTAGTCTTATAAACTAAATTAAAAGCCAAGTCAAGAACAACTGCTTTTGTTAGAAATAATTTACTGATAGTGTTAATTTCAGATATTATTGCAAACTATACAATTAAATATAAAATAAATGTCATTTCTAATATTGATTTTAATAGAATTTTAGCTTCTCATACTGCTGTATTATTGTTACTTACATTTATAAATTCTTCTAAGATATTATAAGTTTGTGTTCAAAATGTGTATACACGAAATCTATTTTAGCTTCTCAATGAATGTCGTATAATGGTTTAAGAGTAATGTGTTAAATGCTTTTGAAATTTCTCATCTTTTTGCAGATGCAGAAAATAAGCAATATAAACATTATAATATCCCAAAAAATCTTTTAACATATATATATAAGTAATGTCACAAATTAAATAATTAAAAGAGTGTGATAGGCAAGGCAAATAAATTGCATAAGGGTTTAGAAAAATTATTCTAGATTGCACATCTTAATATTTTCCTTTCATGTTGCTACCATTATTATATCCATGGCCTCTGCAATTCATAAATCTAAATCAAGCTCACTTAATCTTTTCAACAGTTTTTGCAAGTCCTTTCTCCAATCACATCAATTACTTCGATGAACCCTATAAATGACTCATTCATAAATCGTTTCTCTTCAAAATTTAGATGCTTGATAATGAATGAAGTGTGTTTCCTTATGGGAAATATCAGGACTACAATCCATTTGGATACTATAGTATGTGGCTGCTTTTACATCATCTTTGATTTTCCTAAGGACTTCATTTCTTACACAGAAATGATTTTTTCTTGTAATCTATGTGTTAAATTATACACAATTATATTTTTTTAAATTTTTCATTCTGCTTATATGATCCATTTGCTCAGAGTCATATTTACTTAAACATTCTTTTTTACTTAAAAAATTTCAACTATTAGGCATTTCTATTATTTCATGGGTTCCTCAGAGTGAAAGATTATGACATGCTAAAAATACCACACCTACAATTCTTTGAAATAGTAATTTAAGTCGTTCTGCTCTCTTATTTATATTACTTGATTTGCTTTATCAATAATCAAACATAAAATTAGTCATTCTAGTAATTCTTTCTTAACAATAAATGAATTAAAGTGACAAATAGAATGCTTATGATCTTGAATTACAAAAGACAGCTTTCTTTGGTTATTCTATTCACCTATAAATCATGTCAATTGTTAATTTCCTCTTTTTTTGGAAAATAAGTGCAAAACAAAATACAAAACCTTGGACTGTTTAATTATAACCAGATGCGGAGATGGATTTCGCCATTTTGCATTTTTTTAGAGTAGTGCATAATGAAAAATGATCTACTTTCAGCTTTCTTAGTAAAATATCCTTTGTGTTGTACAGGTAAGGTTTTAACACAAAACATTTTAAACTTAGCAGTTATAATACTTAGACATAAACCTGCATCACTTGATCATATTTGTTATAATCATTTTCATCCTCATTTTCCAATTAGATCATATTTCTATAAACATATGGTTCCTTAACAAATTTCAGTTTCTACATTTTCATAGCAAGTCTGTGTAGTTTGTGTGGAGCTCTCTTCTCTGGTTAAGCTTGAATTGTAACTTGATTGACCTGTAAATTACCAGTTTTTGCAATTTCTTTTTAGATGCTTAATACAGCAAAAGCATTTAAGCCTCCAGCACACATGTTTGACTAAAAAGTTCAGTTTAGGTGAGGATACTCAGGAAATCCCCAAACTAACCATTCACATCATCAAGATTAAATTTGAAGGTTGTCAAAATTCAAAGATCTACAAGAATGTTTACGATAAAATGTGCTTTTTGTCATACTGACAATGATAGAAATATTGTCAAATTTTCATGTGCCCATTACTATAGTTCTTGATCAAGTTGGAGGCACCCCAATAGCGGGGCTCAGAATGCTTTCCTCAATTAAAATTTTTCAATTTCATAAAATTTACTCTTTACAATGATGGTTGCATTAGCACATATGAACTGGACAAAAGGACTGAATCCTTCCAATTACTCCTCTACTTAAAGTGGCCACATGAGGAATGAAAACTTCAATTTAAGAGCAGCCTTTATTGGCCACCGCTGCTAGAAAATCTCTTAACACATATTTCCAAAACATTATATATTCTAATAAATTATTAACCATTTTAAAACTGCAGTGTTGACATCCCTTGCAAATTTATGTAAGAATCAAATAAAAGACATCAATATCGTAGAAAGTTGCAGACTTATTTTCTTTTCAATGATGGTTTTATCTTGATAAACAATTTAATAACAAATGACAATTCCAATAAACCTTCTACATTAAAAGACATCAGCAAGAGAAATTTAGGGTTCATGGCACAAAAGCCAAATTTTGCTATGTTGCACCAAACTATATATAAATGTGATCAAGATGCAAGAAAGATCGAAGAAAAGGAAAAATTTGTTTAAAAGGAGGGTCAAAAATACAGAAGGATTGCAGGAAGGAAGTTTCAAAGAGGTATGTCATTCATATTTACCAAAGATAAGGAAAGAAGAGTCAAGCCCCATGGGAAAGAAAAATGTCACTAAGGTACTTCAGGGTCATGATTTTGGTACTTTCCTAATAAATGTAATCTCTGAAGGAATTTAGTAACAGGCATATCATTATTTAGAAAGGGATTCATCTTCAATCTTCAACATGACTTAACAGTTCCTCCAAGATTTTTATGGTAAACAAATTAAGACTGATAGCCTAAGTGTATTTGCCTTGTTATAATTAGTTTCCCCATATGGGTATACATAGAATAACTATAATCCCCCATTAGACGAGAAATACAGGGATTGTAAAGCGCATAAAGCAAATGTCACAAATTACAAATAAAACTTTCAGCTACCAATTGTTGCCTCAAAACCATAATACCTTTTTCTCTATATTATTACTTCATTTTCAATAGTTTGAATTCAATAACCTAATACATTTCTATAATAAACCAACAGAAATATTTCTTTGTTATTAATCAAAAAAAGGATTCAAAATTCTAATAATAATAAAGGTTATATCACTGGATTCAGTGATATAAATGAGTTTTCTACAAATAATTTTATTTTCACATAATCCAAATGATCAACAAATTTCCTCACCTGTAGGTTAGGCACTTTAAATAGATCTGACATCACAAAATTTAGATCCACGAGTCCACTCCAGCAAAACATGTTCATCAACCTGCAAATAATAGTTTATATCAGACTGGTGAACCTAGAAATTAATTTTTTTGAGTGCATATCATCGTCATGAAAGCACTTTTTTTTTTTTTTTAGTTTAGAATCACCACACAATAAAAACTAAAGAAAACACTATATTAATCTTATTTTTCCTATTTCAAACTACTTAATAATTTATTTAATTCTTTCAGAAAAATTACAAAATTAAGTACTATATAAGAAAATAATAAAGTTAACATAAGAACAAAAACTCCTAATTACCAGAATCCATGGAATCCAGCATCATTGAAAAATTGATAAAAATCATTTAATGACTGAAAAAACAGTAAGGAGGTAGTAAAATAAAATAAAAAATTCTATCTATATATGAGGGTTTGTAAAGTTTATTTATTCTCTGTTTTTGTGTTTTGCAAAATATTTAAGACTTCTTCACTTACAGGATATATTTTCTATATATGTAAAACAGAGTCCATTTAAAAGCATTTTAAATATACTGTTACTTAAGTTGTTTTGAAATGTATTATAGTTGAAAACAATTTTTTTATCAGAATATGTCATATGAGTTTGCGGTGACTCTCTTCTACAACAGCATCGGAAGTTAAAATGCCTTACTACTAGCCCAAACAGGGTGTTCTCTTTAGCCTAGTTGGTTAAGGCATAACAAAAAGCGACTAATCAATTTTCCTTTGGACCCACTGGACCAGGGTTTGATACAGCACTAGCACTCCAAAGCCAAGGTCAAAAACTACTCTCTTCCCCTCCACAGAGAACTGGGTAGAAAACATCCCCCAATGTCTCACCAAGCGCCGAAATGACTCAGGACTTGAACACTAGATGGCAGCACAGCCTATCTCTACTGATTGCATATGCCCTTGACACAAAACAGTTGTCTTTGTACACACAAATCACTAGTGATATTCTGGCTCTGGCACACATGTCGACGAGACCCGCCATTCAACAAGAGACAGCCGATGATTCAAATGGAAAATTGTCCCAAGCAAAACTCAATTCAACAGGGAGGGGATGTATATCAATTGCAATAATGACTGAAAAGAAATCGAAGCAACCTTCTGTACAAAAATACCAATGATTCTCTTCATATCGTCACGATGATACTGGAGGGAGAGTATGCAGGAATTCTCTTCTACAACAGCACCAGAAGTTAAACTGTCTTACTAACTAACCCGAATAGGGCATTCTCTTTAGCCCAACTGGTTGAGGCATGACAAAAAGTGACTGATCGACTTTCCTTCGGATTCACTGAACCAAGGTTTGAAACAATGCTGATGCATTAAGGTCGCAAACTACACTCTCTCCCCCTTCGGGGTAGGAAAAACGTCCAGCGCTGAAAGTTAAAGTGATTCAAATTCTTAAAACTTTGTTGATATTCAGGTAAATATCTACACTGCACTCTAGTAAAGCTTCTATAGCACTTAATCTATCCTGCTGTGCCAATAATTTCTTTTTTCCATGGCTAATACTCTGCATTCAAAATACTAATATTACAGTTTGACAAATCTGAAGAATATGTTTCAGTAATCTAGTTTCATTTCATCAATAGATATGTGGTAATTCTCTGTTATGATTAAAATATTTAATGAATTCATAACTGCTTAGTGTTTTGTGAATCTTTCTTTAAAATGTAAAATTACGGATTCCAAAAACTGATTAAAAATTATCCTAAAATATTATTAGGATGATTCAACTGGAACATTAAGATTAATGAGTTTGATCTTTTCTTAGTCAAAGAAGAACAATTTTCATAATAAAATAATCAACTATTATTTGCTTTAAAACAAAATCCAATTTTAGAAAAGTAGAATTGAAAACAGTCTCCGATTGATTGCAAATCTTTTGAAGTCCTTTTACAATATCAGAATGCAGTTGAACTACAATTGGAATTTCTCAATGAATTTAAAAAATGTAGGCCTCAGCAGACAAATCTTTGTGTCATTTTCCAATTATTTCATAATATGAATCAAATAATGGAACAATTCCACTATCACCATCAATTGATATCACTATCCGATGAGTAGGTGATATGAGAATTACAAATACCTTAAATTTACATACGCCTGGAATAGCCAAATTTATAGAATGAGAATTGCAATGTACATATCGTACTGCTAGGAATTTCCCCCTTATTTTGTCTTGTACACCATTGAATACTTTAGACATGGCAGCAAGACAATCAAATCCTTGGCTTCTTATATATCTGAAATTCCAATGCAATGATTCTTAAGTTTTCAAAATTGTGTTTGCTAGATCTTCTCAACATGTTGAAATTACTGGTATAAAAAAAATTGTAAAAGATTTCCTATTAGTAAGAATTTGTTGTCCTCCCTTTCTACAAACATATACATGAAGAGACTTGATTTTTCTAAGAATTATCTGTTGTTTCATCTGCTATAACAGAAAAATATTTGCTTAAATTTACTTTTTAATCAATTTTCTTAAAATTATTTCATTGCAAGCACACATATAATTTAGTTTTGTATTTTAGGCAATACATATGATGCATTATTAGCAGATGATTTTTTTTAAATGTTCTAGCAGGAATTTGGAATTAAAGCAGTTGATGGAAATTCCCATCATGATGGTTATGTTTTTTTAATATATTAGGTTCCATTAAATTATCCATTATTGTGGATGTCCTATTGAAAAAAGACCATTTCTGTCATAGAAAACTACTGTTTTAAAAATAGAACTAAATTTTTCCTACTGTCTTTTGCCAATCAAATGCTAAAAGTATCAATAATATCTGTTATGGCTTGTATACCCTCTTGTACAATTCTGATTAAATTGTCAGCAGTAAGCAAAAAATAATCCATATTTTTTTTTCTTGATGGGTTCTTGATATTCCTGAAATTTTTATATTGATTTACACCAGAAACAAAAAGTCTGATTAACTAATTTGTCCCAAGGAAGTAAATAAGAAACTATTATTTACACTTGATTTGCCCACATGTTCAGTGGCAAAAACTGCACAATATTTACTCTAAATTCCTTCTTGAATTTTGGCATAAGTGAGCCCTGTAACAGTTCTAAAAGTTAATTTTATTGAAAATTCCTCTCCACATGTTCATTATCAAAAGAAGAGTTTGAAAACACAAGTGTGGCTGTTGGCACACAAAATTTATCAAGAGCATCAATTTTTCTTCCTCATTTAGTTTACATTTTATATCAGGGATTGCGAACCAATGGCATGTGACATAATATTTTGGGCCCGCCACCGATCACAAAGTTCACCATGAAGCATATTACGAACGAACATGAGTTTCCTACACTACGGAGTGTTCGGGCGGGGGCAACGGAAATGAAGCACGCTCGGTTGTTATTGTAGTTACATCGTGGACTACAATTCGTTGTCATATCGCGGTAATGTTTTGGAATTACGTGTTGCCGATATGACGTCATCCCACGCATCTAGCAATGGAATCGGGAATTTGCATTCGACGGTAATTTTCAGTTACGTCATATGAAGTTACTTTTTCATTGGATGCTGATTCTTAACTGTCGAGTTGACGGTGTCGAATGCCAATTCCGGAGTATATATATAATGGAGATCTTTGTAGATGTGCTTGCTTCTTGGATGCTTGGCGGATGGTGAAAGAGTCCTTGGCTGTTATAGAAGTTCTGCCCTTCTTGGATGCTGTATGACAGCTGTTTGGATGGCCAAATGAAATGTTGGCTGCTTTTTGGACTTTGACTATGATTGATTTCGGTTTAGAAAGTGATGTTATTAGTGTTGTAAATATGTAAATATAATAGTGTAAATAAATGTATAATTTTAAATATTAGAGTTTGTCTTTCTCTGTTGATGTGGCATTTAAATTAAATTAAATTATCAAAGGCCTACTCTGAGGCAGGCCAACACAATTGCTAATGGCGCATAGTTTGTTTACGCATAGCATAATAGTCAATTTTGTTGTCACAACTGTATTTTAAAGTTTATTTGTGTTATATTTACAATTTTTAACTGTTGTTTGATATGGCTAATTCAGAAAAAAAAAAGTGCAAGATAGTAAGTGTATCAGAGAATTTCAAACTTGGTGGACTCAGAAATATGGCATGATTAGTAAAGAAGAAAAAGCAGTGTGTTGTTATGTTCTGGAAAGTGGTATGTGGAACATCATCTGTAAAACTGCATTTGGAAACAAAAAATCACAAATTCGTTAGTAAAAAATGCAAAGCAGAGCAAAAGGAATTAATTGCAAGTGCAATGAAAGACAGAAATAAACAGTCAACATTTATAATTAAATATGTTGCAAAAATTGTCATACGAGCGTGGCAAGTTACTTGGCTGCAAATGTCATTGCTTGGCATAGTAAACCTTTTCAAGAGGGAGAGTTTTTGAAGGAAGCCTGGTTAGCTGCACACCCTCATTTTTTGATAATTTCAATAATAAAGATTAGATATTTCAGTGCATCAATGATACTCCTCTATCTAGAAACACAATTAAAGAGCGAATCTTAAAACAGGCCGGACATAAACTCCTCTCCTTTTATATCGCTATGTCTTGATGAAAGCACTACCGTCACTAAATCTGTACATTTAGCTGTTTTTGCTCGATATTGCATAGGAAACGTCATGAAGGAAGAATTAATTGCGATAACATTGTTGCTAACAACTACAAAGTGCATAGATATTTGTATGGCTGTTAAAAATTTGCTTGCTGAGAAAGAAATTGGTTTGAAAAAAATTGTTTCAGTAACAACTAATGGTGCTCCAAGTAAGGAGAGCAAAAAATAGAAAGGTTTCATAAGTTTATTTTAAACAGACCTAGGACATTCAATTTTTGAATTTCCCTGCATCATTCCTCAACAAACCTTGTGTGCTAAGAGAGTTTAACATCACTTGATGATGTAATGGCAGTTGTCATAAAAGTTGTCAATCTCATTTTGTCACAGGTTTTAAATAAGCGAAAGTTTGAGGCTTTGTTAAATAATGTCACATCGGTGTATAATGGCTTACTGATGTATAATAATGTTTGCTGGTTCAGTCATGGGAACAAACTATAAAGATTTGTTGATTGCTTGAAAAAAATCAGACTGTTTCTGCAAAATGAGGGAAAATTTAAAAATACCCACAGTTGTTGGATTTTATGTGGCTTTCAAAGTTGATGTTTCTTGCAGATATAGGCCAACGTTTCAATGAACTGAACTTGAAGTTTCAAGGCATAAATAAAACAATTATTGTCATGATAGATCTCATTCGCACTTTTGATGCTAAACTGCATGTTTTCACACACAGGAACGATATTATTACAAGGAACTGAAAGTATTTTCCAAACTTGAAATATATATATATATATATATCAATGCTTTAGATATGCATGAGAAGCCAGGCAAAGAAACAGTCACTGAAGAATTTATTTCTGTAATTGATTCTTTGATCAATGAATTTTCAGCGAGATTTTCTCAGTTCAAAGAATTATCAGAAACACTCAAGTTTATTATGTACCCTGATGTGACTTCATTTGATAAACTGAACTTGTCACCATTCGATTGGTTGGAAATTGAAGAATTTGAAATGCAGCTGACTGATTTCCAGTCTAGTTTAATATGGGTTCAAAAATTTATTGAAACAAGTAAAGAGTTGGAATTAATCAAAACAGAAAGATTGACAAGCAATATAAGTAAAAATGCCAATAATAAAATTTTGGAAACATGGAATTCGTTATCAGACTCCTTTAACTGTTTGTAGAAACTGACTCATGCCATATTAACCATATTTTCATGGACCTATGTCTGTGAGTCATTATTTTTAGAGATAATAACATTAAAGATTCTCTTAGAAACCGTTTGACAGAAGACTCCAGTTCAGCATGCATTCTGCTAAAAGTAATATCTTACAACCCTAATATAAGTTATTTGTCATCTAATCTGCAACAACAGAAGTTACACTAATGTTACTTTATTTTGAATTACGTGTATAACTGAATCATTTCAAAACGTTTTTCTTGTAGTAAATAAAGAGTTTTGAGTTGATAGTATTTAGTATTATTAATTTCCCAATAATCACGAAGTCAAAATTATTTGACGGCACGTCTATGACCTCATTAAGCATTTTTTTAGAAAAAATGGCACATCGATACATAAAGGTTCGCCACCCCTGTTTTATATAATTCGATATGTCCTATTTTTCAAATTGAAGTGTTTTTTTTTACATCACTTTTAGTAATATCTTAAGAATAGTGAATTCTTGAGCTCTATACTTGCATTTCTGTTTCCATGAGGTGATTTTTGTACTTCTTTGCTGCTATTTAATGTAAACTTTTCTGTTTCAAATTGACATTTGGAATTTTTTTCTCCAGAGTTAATTATCTCCAAGGGAATTTTTTTATAACTTGAAAGTGGCTGTTGTTTTTTCTTACCTGAACATGAATAAAAAAAAAAAATTCCAAAAATTATTCAAACAAATTTAAAGTTTTATAATAAGAAACTTAATAAATTTGAGCAAAAAAAAAAAGAAAGTCAACCCAGATTTCCTGAATACTGTTTGTTTCCAAAAGACAAGACTATTGCTCATGGATGATACAACTCTGCAAAAGGGTGAGTGAGTGAATGTAAAGGTTATTAGCCCAAAAACAAAATTTAACTGTGGTCTAGACTTTAAAAAATTGGAAAAAAAAAATAAGGACAAAAAGGAGGGTAGAAAATAAAGAAGGATCGCTAGGGTAATCCTGGGGTGTGTCAGCTGTGTTTACCAAACCCCATGGGAAAAGAAAAAGATCTGCAAAAGGGTGATACACTGAGATGGTGTATTTTCTCAAGACCAGTTTTAGACATTTATATGGCATTGTCTAAAAAAATACAGAGCACAGAGCTACCCATAATTCTTTCCCAAAAAATAATTGGAAGGAAGGAGGTGGAACATCTTCTACAGAAAAAAAAAATTAACCACGAGGAAGAGGAAAAAAGTTTTTTTTTCCTTTTCAATTTAGAATATCTATAATATAATAAAAATATTTCAATTTCAAGAAAAAATCTTGGGATATGTGCATTCCTCCCTATACATCCTTCTTCCCTCCTTTGGGTATGCCGCTAATATCAAATATATAACTGGTAAAGACTTCAGTTACTTCCTTTAACCTGTTAGAGATGGCATGCCTTTGTTTAGTTTGGTTTTCTTAACATTGCACTATAAGCAACATGAGGGCTATTGGTGATGGAGCTCATAATTTTGAACCTCGGTCAAGGGACAAGGACAACACCTGAGCTGGCACCCCCTCTCCTAATTTCCACACCACACCAATGGGAGGAATTTAGGCCCAGATAGATGTAACAAGCCTCAGCCCTGGCTACACAGCAGTCTTTGGTGGCATCAAGGCTCAAACCCACAGTCGCGAGTCTGTGGTCATGACCACTAGGCTACTAAGCTGCGCCTTCGATTAGGATGTTCCCTTGGGACAGAAAAGAGTAGTAAGAAACTATCTCACAGGAAGGGGTTTTTAGTCGCTACGCCTAACTTTAGTAGAAAAAATTTGTTGTCCTAATGTTATAATTTTTGGTAACATTCTAGATTATTACTTAAGCTGCTATATATTTTAAAATTAATATTTTTAATAATCTTTTTCCTTTAATTTACAGAAAAATGATTATCAAAAAATGTTAACCTTGAGAAATAATATTCAGAAAAGCTATTGAAATTATTCCAAAGTTTTATTGACAAAATACATCAATAAATTTTAAAATTAATAAAAAGAAATATACAAGGAAAACTATTTACAAGAAGTAATAAAACTTAAAAGTGAAGACTGAGTGTAGTAATTCTTGAAGCACACCAAGTCCTGTATTGTCCGTTTCTGACAAAATGTCCACGTCAGAATTACTAGAAATATTGCTTTCAAACCTTTTAGAAAATTAATCGCACTCTCATCATTAATTGGCTTGTTGACCATGTGAGTATATTCTTCTGATAAAACACTTTCTCGCCATTATAAACAGGACTCAAGGCTCTCCGAAACAGAAAGGGAAGTAAATGAAATGCATTCAAAAGCAACATGAAGAGGAAACAGTACTGATGGTAAAACTCTAAAAAAAGAAGAAAAAATATGCAAAAAAAAAACCCATAAAAAAACATTCTGAGAGAAATCTGAAATGCAAATGTTTACACCACATGGAAGTTTAAAGAGCCCAGTTTGGTTTGTTTACAATCCTTTCAATAACACTTCCCCCCCCCCTAAAAAAAACGGCGGGCGAGCGACCGAAGTCCTGAAGACAGACTGTAAACAAACTGAAGGTTAAAACTATATTCAGTTCAAAAGTAATGGACACAGGATGCCATTTGGAAATTTTTAAAAAAACATTTACCTTAAAATGCCAATATGCATCGCCCAGCCCTTAAGCTCATTTTCCTGTGATGCATATACGTTATGTCTATACCAAAAGGGTTAAAAGTATCTTAATACAAAAGACTCCAATCCAAATTTGGAACACAATTTTAGCTACATAAATGTTCCAAATATTATACAAATTTGTGGTTTTGAAACATATATATTTGTTTATTATACTGTATCTAAGATTTAGAAACATTCCAAAAATACTCAATGTTTTACTTAGATATCTGTTTAAAGTCCATTTAGCATTACAGTAAGGAAAACAAAATATAGAATTCCTTTTACATCATAAAATATAAATTGACTCAAAAAAATGAAAAGTATAAGATGTTACTTAGTACTGAAGAATAAGTTAGAATATAATAATGTTAAAAAAAATTTCATCTAAAAAAAGTTTGAGTTCTATTTCTTCACATAACTTGAGAAGAGCCTCAAACAGGTAACTTTAAAATTATCCATTTCATCATGCATCATCTCTCACAAAGAAGATCCTGATAATTTTGATACAAAATTAATAGGAATAAAATTATTAAATTTAATAGTTTGATAATAAATCCAGAGAATGTTTCCCACAAACACAATATTATTATGTATTTAAATCAATATATACATAGATAACAGAAAATAACTTTAAAAACACCAAAAGGAGAATAGTAATGTTATAGACAAATCCAAATTTCATTACAGAATGAACTTTTTACTGAAATCTTAAATATTTTGATTTACCAGGAAGCCAAGATGCACATAAACTTATCAGAAATATCTACCACAAGCACAAATAAAAGAAAAACATATGCGGTTATGTGTTACTTTTTCTTTCAAACCAATTTAGGAACTATAATTGAAATCTTTGCAAATTTTCTTCAAAAAAACTTAATTTTCATTTCCTTATTAATAGGATAGAATGTCTTAAAATTATAGATTATTGAAATGAATATTTAATAATAACAAAAAATTAAAACCATTTTCTTTAAAAAAAAAAAAAATGAAGGAAAAAAAACTAAATTAAATTTTAGCTATACATTTTAGAATGTTATATTTTGATAAATTAAAAAAAAGAAGAAGAAAAAATCTTCATAACAGAGTAAGACAAAATCAGCTTAAAAAATCCATGCGATCAAAAATAATCAAGTGAGCTTACAAATGAATAATAATATAACTAATTATTCTTCATTCTAATTGCCTTTCACAAAAAGGCCTGAAAATAAAGTTCGTTAATTTTTAAAATGTCAAGAAACTAAAGGATGTGTTTTAAATTTTATCTTATTTTCATAAAAAGATGTAAATAATGAACTCCAAGTTTAACTGCTTATGATATTTCAAAATTGGACCAATTTATCTTTTTGTCCAAACATGCAAAATACTGATATATGTATAGAGAGAGAGAGAGAGAGCACAATTACACAAGGAAAGTCTGTATAAAGAGATCATTACCCTTTTCTGTCATAATCCATGTTCTGCAACCATTTCTTTACCTCCTCATTGTCTGTCTTGATTTTGTGATATTCTAGCTTTGTAGCAAAGGTAGAAGGTGTCACCTGTTGCGCCACCATATTCTCACTTGCTACTCCAGTCACCTCTTTGAAGTATTTTCGAGTGCGTGCAATCACTTCAGACAACTGCATCTGTAAAAAGAAAGATCCAAAATATATTATACCATGCAATATTTTATGAAACCTAAATCAAAAAGTTCTATTTTGGAGATTAAACTAAATTATAAACACTCATGGCCAAAAAAAAATTAGTGCACCAAGGAGTCGTCAAAATGAAACGAAATTTTACATACGTAATGACTATTTTGATATAAGTAAATGATTAGAAAATCAAAGAAAAAGGATCATTTATTTCAGAGAAAAAGTCAAAAGAACAGAGGATTTAGTACCCTGTTGAACCCCCTGTAGCGCGAATGCAAGATGTGATACAATCGGGCATTGAGGCATACAAGTTCTGTATGATGTCTTGAGACATTTTGTTCCATATTTGCTGCAAGCTTGCCTCTAGTTCGTTCAAACTTGTGGGATGCCCAACTAGCCGTCCCAAATGATCCCAGATATGCTCGATTGGAGACAAATCTGGGGATTGGGCAGGCCAACGAAGGGTAGTAACAGTGCGGAGACAGTCTTGTGACACCCTTGCCGTGTGAGGCCGAGCATTGTCTTGTAGAAAAATGGCTCCTGGGAGCCGTTGCATCAGTGGCAACACATGTGGTTACAGGATGTCATGGACATACCGCTGGGCTGTCATGGTGCCACGGATCAATTCTAGGGGTGACCGTGCATTGTAGGCAATGGCCCCCCCATATCATCACACCAGCTGTGGGAGCGATGTGTCGCTGTAAAGCAAAGGCAGGATTGAGGCATTCACCAAGGGGTCTCCACACACGAACACGATTGTCATCACTGCCGAGATTGAATCTGGATTCATCGCTGAAGACGACCTGGTTCCATTCCGCTGCAGTACAGTTTCCTCGTGTGCGGCACCACTCCAAACGGAGGCGTCGATGGGTTGGCGTCAAAGGCAGCACACATAATGGGCGCAGCGATCCCAAATGTCCTTCAGCCAGGCGCCTTCTTATGGTTCGAAAGGACACAGAGGCCCCTAGTGAAGGTTCTACCTGTGCCGGGATAGTGATTGATGAAGCAGTTGGCTGTACGCGTGCATTTCTTACAATGTGGTGGTCTTCTCGACGACTGGTCTGTCGAGGGCGTCCTGAGCCTGGTTTTCGTGTAAATGACATCTCTCGGATCCACTGGTCCCAACACCTCCTCACAACACAATCAGAGCGGCCTAATTTATGAGCTATTCGCCTTGCTTCACCCAGCTTCCATCATGCCGATGATTCTCCCCCTCTCAAACTGTGACAGCTGCTCATATTGTCTTTGGAAACGGCGTAATGGCATGTCTACCTCAGCTCTACCTTTGTAAACGATTCAGCACACTGAAACAAGCTTTGGTTATCTGTTTTATACTCCACGGAGAACGACGTTAAACGCCCTCTACCGGCTATACATAATGTGCAATTACACTGCATTTCTAATCATTTGCATATCTTTTCGACATGTACCTTCATGCCATGTTTAGTTACGATCCCGCAATTATTTCTTGGTGCGCTAATTTTTTTTATCCATGAGTGTATATAACTGCATAAAAGTAATAAAATTACATTAATATCTAACATTCAACATAATTTAATGAGTAAACTGTTTTATTTAATAAATCCCTCTTTTAGTAAATAATCATGATTAATTGGTGCAAACTAATTCTAAATTAATAATATAAGTTGACCGAGATGATGCATTCCTTTTATATCTTTCAAAAATATAATTACTTTTATCTTTTACCTTCCTTTTTTATATTTAAAAAATATAATTACTTTTACAAAACTATAATATATGATAAATGTTTCATACTGAATATTCAACAATATTAAAATGATATTAATGCATTATATTAATTATAAACTGAAAATATATTAACAAATGAATTAAAGTTAACTCAAAATAAATAATGTACACGATCCAAAAAACAAAGGGAAAATTATATTTATATTTATACAAAACCATACTTATCTTTCCAAAACTCAAATAATTATACTGCATTCTCAAAAAACACTAAATATGATAATAGTACAAAGAAGGTAATCAGAAGAAATCAAAACAATGCAAATAAAAAAAAATAAGAGAAAGGGGAAATGTTGAGTAAGAGAGAAAGCAAAATTATTAGAACAATTTTTGAAAAATTAATGAGGTTTGTAGCACATTACAATAATAAAATTTCATGAATTAACCCTTCAATGATTATGAACGTCATCAACCAAATAACGTACCACAATGGATACTGATGAGTTCAGCTCGTCCGATATTTTTTGATACAAATGATTACATCCTCCTGTGTTATTAATGTTATGAATGATATTTATGGGCAAAATTCAGTTAATATGATAGCCTACAGATAGTGGTATGGGTACTGTAAAACTTTTTGCATAATAAGGGAAAATGTTGTCAATCCAATTGTTAATTTAGTTATTTATTTTGAGTAATTTGGCAGAAGTTTGTTACTGAAAAATGGCATGTTTACTGCAAAGACTGTAATGCTCCATTAAGTGCAATTCTATGTTTTAATGTGTATCACACACAGAAAGAATTTTAGATAAATATAACAATTAAAAAAAACTTTATAAAGATTAAAATTTTACTTCTTAAAGCTTTATAAAGCATAAAATTACGTGCATTTATCTAGATATTTTAATATAATACAAACTAATATTTAACATTTACTTAATTGTTTAAAAGGGCGAGTTAAATTGTTGTAAATATTACATTAATATGATGCAAATAATTGTTTAAAATTCCATATTTTGGAAACTAAAATTAGTAATATTTATAATTTACTGAGTTGTTTAAAAGTGCAAGTTACAATTTGTCTAATTATTACATTAATATGCAGCAAATAATTACTTAAAAATTTAATATTTATCATTTATTGAATTGTTTAAAAGTGTAAGTTACCATTGGTGTAAATATTACATTAATATACTGCAAATAATTCTTTAAAAACTACCTTTTAAAAGCGAGCAAGCTATACACATCACCGTCAGAAGAGAGTGACATTTTTGGAAGCCACTAGGGAGAAAAAGGCTGCCACTTTCAGAGACAGAGACAAAGGGTTAATGGAAAGAATTATAGGAATCTATGGTGAATACTTTGGGGGGGGGGGGACATCAGTGTATATAAAGTTTGTTTAGATTAAAAAATATGCAAATTTAAAAATTACTGTAGCTCTAATCTGACATCAAATTATAATAGCCATAACCATCAAATTATAATAACCATAAGATAATATAAATATTTCAAAACTGAAATTTAATTAAATGTTGCAATACCTGTTTGGACAAAGATGTACAACAAAAAAGTAACAGTAAAAATATTACTATGGTAAATCACTTGTTTGTTTAAAATATTAAATTATTTGCTCCCAAATGAAGAAGAGAAATAATTTTGCTACACAAAATGAAATCTAAAATTACAACCCAATGCTAACTAACCTAAAAAAAAGATAAAACCTTGTATGAAAATTTTCAACTTTTTTAAAGGGAAGGGGAAGCATGTGATAATTACAAAAATTTTTTTTTTTTTTTTTTTTGTTCTTATTATCATCTTTTTTTAATCATCTTATTGAAAAAAGAATTAAAGAAGCAAATATTTAATGATATACAAAGTTGGCAGGAAATTAAAATAAAATGTGGTAAACAATATATAATTTGTTATCAAGTTATTTTTAAAACTCCAAAAAAAAATTTTTTTACCAAACAATCAAATTTATACTGGAAAATAATGAGACAGAATGATAAAAATAAATAAATAAATAAACATTATAATGAAAAATTCCAAAACATTTTAAGATTTCTTTAAAATAAAAATTGATTTATATTTGTATTTCAGGAGAAACAGTACAGAAATTGATAGTCAAATTTACTACACACCAAGAGCTGTGGACGGCCAAGAGCTGTTAATTTTATTGCTGCAAATCCTGTAGAAGCAGTTGAACCTGGTGGAAAAAAAAACCAGACAATTTTAATAAAATTCATTATATAATTCTTCACAACAATTTTCAGTCAAAAAAATATAAGACAACTCAAAATTCAAATATATATATATATATATATATATTACTTTAAAAAAATTAGTTTAAGCATGTTTATATAACTAGACAGTGGTGGCCAAAATTGTGGACACTTTTGGAAATTTTTATGTTTTTTTAACTTTGTATGCTTATAGAAAATGTTACGTTTCACAAAATGCAAAGTTGTATATATCATTTTAAAGAGAATTTAATACTGAATTCAATTCAAAAAACAAAATTAAAATATTTGCAACAAAAAGAAAGTTATGCATACTTTAAACTAAAAAACAGTTATAAAGTGGTTTGTAATGTCTAATTTTCCTGGCCAAATACTGTTTTTGTTCTGCTTCTTCATATGCTTTAGAATTATCATTATCATCTAAGCATGACTCTGATCCTCAAAACATTTTAGTTTCTTAAGAAGTGAGTGGTTTCTCAACTATCTGCCTGATGTAGGTTCAGTATCTACTTTCTCATGGTCAGTCTTAGAATTACTTATGTCTTATTGGCTATATCTTCTTAAGGATTCTTGTCAAAACTTTAACAACCATTCATATCATTATCACAAGAAGTAATTTAAAATATAGAGATAAACTGAAATAACTTCACAGTTCTAAGAAGTTTATAATATTAAATGAAACAGCTCAGCTTTGAATAAAAAATGAAAAAACTCAACTCAACTTTATAATAAAAACAATTCTTGTAAATAAAGAAGATGTACGGTTTTTATGTGGTTTGTGATTATTTTAACTAACCTGTTTCATTCTAATTTGGACAAAATAATTCTCTTTAATTTCTATGTGCTGTTCTTCATATTTAACTAGATTTGAATCTTCTTTTATCCTGTCTTGAAATATTAATTTAATACAATCATCAAGCTTGCATGCCTTTTCTTGAAAGATCATATCTTTTTACAAAATTACCTGATGTTCTTTCTTTACCCAAATTCAGTAGTGCTCATCTCCATCATATCATACAAGGTAGCCTTGAATGGCCTTCTTCAGCATTTTTCTTCACCCTGAGTCGGAATATGAGCATAAGATACATATCACATGCAAGTGTTTCAACCACAGTTTCTTTCTGAGCCAAAGCTCATATGGACTGACATTTCCTACTGATAACTTTTCTGTTCTGTTTAGTGTACATATGGCCTAATTTAACCCAGATTGCTGCAGGGAAATTGGCCTCAAGATTTGCATACTTGAAAGTTTTGGCCGATTCAACTATAGTTTGCATTTCCTGCTCACTGTCTCTTTTCTGTTCAAGGGTGTAAATGCTGTCAGCCTTTGGGTGAACCCCTTTGAATGCATAACTTTCTGGGCATCTTCGTTATCAAATTCTCTACCATTATGCAAGCATGTGCTTTAATGTATTTTTAACATTTCTTTTATAATGTAAATATAGCTAAGCTTGGTAAAACTGCCTTTAAATACAACTAAACATCTTTCCTTCTGAAAAGACTCATTGAATATTCCACAAATATTAGCTAAAATAAGTTCACCAGGCTAACAGGCGTACTTCCTGGAGACAAATGATAACTGGCGTGTCTTGTCATAAACACATAGCTAACATAATTCTTTGTCTAGTTTTATGTTAATGTCTAGTTCCTTTTAAAGCATGTTTCTGAAGTGACCTTTACCTTGGTGGTCTCTTTCCTGATACAGCAGTCTGTTACAACAGAATACACTTCTGTCAAATCTTTGGGCAAAATTGGTTCATTATCCATTTTTAATAAATTACCATTTAGACTACCTGAACCACACAACACCATGTCACTGTTTGCATTTAACCCATACTCTGTGGGGGTTGACACAAATTCACTATTTTGATTTTCGTCTTGAGCAGCAAGCACAGAGAATAAATTTCTTTTAACTTTTGAAATTTCATAACATTTTCCCATTAATAGCTGTTTTTATAATTTCCAAGTGCAACCAACATTCCATTCCCAGCAGCTCAAATGCCACAAGGATTACTAAATTTTACAAAGTCAACAAAGTACTTGGAACAGTTTTAACATGTCTAGTAATTCCATTGTCAACTCAACATGACATTAAAATGGTATCTGCTGCACAGGCTTCCTAAAAAAACAGACATCAGTGCTACGTTTGCTGATATTGTTTTTGACTGAGTATCACTTGATTTGTTCTTTGATGGTCTTCAATCTGAAATCCCCTTTTACCAAATGACCTTTGCATTTCCAGTAATTGTGAGTATTTGCTTTTCTAGTTTTAGATTATTTCCACCATCTTGTCAAGGACTTTCTGATTTTGCTACTATTAATGCTTCCTGAGCAGTTTTGCTTATGTCTTCAGCTTCTGTAAAATTTCTTTCAAAAATCCACAGCTGCACTGTTAATTCTTCAAATGACTTCTTGACATTTGCAGCATTTAACATGCAAATGGATTGAAAGGTTTCAAACTGATTGGGGAAAACCTGTAAAATTTTATAGACTAGCATTATATCAGGCAATTTGCTCACTTTTCTAGCCTAACAAGTCTATCATTTAGTTCATTACAAAGATTTCTTTGCTTTGCAATGAGTGCAGAAGCCTCTTCTCCTCGAACCCAGTCAAATGCAAAAAACTTAGTGCATATTTTAAACAACTGAACTTTTGAAGTTACATAAAACTGATTCTTTAATGATTCCCAAGCTTCATAAATTGTTTGCTAGACACAATATTTTTTGGTATACCACATATTGTGATCATGGACTTTGTATTGCTATTAGCTTTTCAGATCAAATTGCAGCATTTTTTATGCTGTTTTCTAACCAATTCTTTTGAATCCATACCTATGGATTCAGGCTTCTTCAGCTTGCTATCTATGACCTTGATTGCACCCTTGGGGTAATGAAGTAAGTCCCGCATTTTGCATTTCCACATCAGCCAATATGCTTCATTGATCAAAGGCTTGGATTAGTAGCTGAAATCCATACTTCATTTCCTTTTCAGAAATTCAGATTAACAGGTTTCTTACGGAAAACAACAAAAATACTTCTAGGTTAAGCAACAACAATCTCCCTCTGTTTTTAACATGATCTATTCAAAATAGTAGTACTTTCATACTGCCAAACTGCCGACCAGCAAAGCTTTGCTGCAATGATGTTACTTTCAAGAAATAAATTCTTTTAAAAATGTGTCTATTGTAAAATACTCATAATCATTGATGTATTAAGCATTTAAACTCACGAGAGTTTCATGAAATGTTGAAATTCTTTATTTGCCCTTTTAGCACAGAAAAAATAACCTGCGTAGTGGTGACAAGTGCTAGAGTTAGTTTTATTTGCTTTATACTTTAGAGATACAGAACATGGGGGTAAAAACATTTGGCGTAAAACAATTTGATGTTAATCTATTGGTGTGAAAACAAATTGATGTCAACACTAAATTAAAATGTGAATTATATAATCTACAGCTTTTAACAACAACAACAGGTTTTGATCATGTTCACTCAGATATTACTAAAAGAAATTTTCCTTTATTTTTTAGGCCTGCATACGGATGTGCCATACTTGAATATCATTGAAACAAAAAAATCTTTAATTGCTCAGGTATGTAGGTATGTGCCATATCAGTAGACAAATCACAAAACAATTCCACATCATAATTAGGAAGTTTTAACTTTTTTCAAATTTGAAGAATTGTGATTTGGCTACAGCATTACCTTTCATACCTGGAAAAAAAAGGAAAATTTGTTTTGGTAGCATCCACTATTTTGTTGACACTGCAATAAAAGCTATTTCAAAACTAGTTTGTAAACTTTGTGAGTAGCATAAACAGGTCAATTGAAAAGTCCGAAAGGATTTGAAGGACGAAATCGCCGAAAAACGGCGAAACTGAGGCCTGTTTTGAAGCAAAGGACAAATCGTACTACAAAAATGATATCGAAAAGTTGGAGGGTCACTATAATCAGTGTATCACCTTTGAAGGGAATTATGTTGAATAAAAAAAAACTGATTTTGCCAAAATAATGTGTTTTACTATGGTAGATTGGGGACTTTTCAATTGACCTGTTAAAAGACTACTTGGCTTGGGCTAAGTAATGCCTCCCATGCCAATGTTCTAAGGTGTATAAACATACTTCAGCTCCACTCCTAAAATTCAGTGACACATGAACACATTTCATGTCCACTAGGATATTATTAAAGCAAACTTTCCTTTATTTTATTAATGAGTATGTTGGGATAAGGATTGTTCAATTCTTTGCTAACTCTTAATTTCATAATTTTATATTTAGGCATTTGTAAATTACTATTTTGCATTTTATTTTAACAACTGTTCATTTTTGCATTATTGTAAATATTACTTTATTACTAATGTTTAAAATTATAATTGTTAATATTTAAAATAATACTTGTATACCTGGAAATAATTTCTTTGTAACATTTTTCACTTTGCCAAATTGGCAACAGTCCGAATGTTGACAGTAGCTTACTTGAAACGCTTTTACTTTAGCAGCAATTAAGCCTAACGAATAAAAGTGTTCGACTAATTTTTATGCAATTTTTCTGTATTTCAGCTATAAAAGGATAAACATTCCTCACAAGTCCCTTATGAAATCAAAAGGATTTACTTATTGCTTGACCACCATTGATCACTGAACAAGAGGGACAGAAACTACACCTCTTCCCAAAATTGAAGGTACAACAATAGCTGATGCATTTTACGTAAACTGGATTATTCATTCAAATGTTTCATCTACAATTATGACAAGTCAAGGATGCCAATTGGAATCATGCTCCAAATTACTCAAGGTAAAATGCTAGATCAATACTTAGCTGCATACAATCTTAAAGTCATGTATTGATCTAGGAATTTCAACAAATGTTTAAGACAGCAATTATGTGCCATGAAATTGAAAAATGAACAGAAATTCTACCTCTTATTCTTCTCAGTCTTTGAGCAGCTTTCAAAAAATATATAGGCTGCACTTCAGATGTATGGGGAAAACCTCAGAGCACTTGAAAAATTTCATAACCCTAAATGCATATAACAATACATCATAGCTCATTGAGTGACTTGACATCACATGCTGCAACTAAAATCGAAACCAACTTTTTCACAAGCAAGGTAAAGATGCATTTGTGCACAAAGACTTAAAAGTGTGTACAAATGTATTTGTAAGACGAGGCTCAGTTTGTCACCCACTACAAGCACTTTATGATGGACCATTTTCAGTATTAAAATATGGTGATAAACTTTAAACCAACATTAATGGAAAACCATTCACTATCTCTATCAATAGAGTAAAACCAACATTTATACTCAATACCAAATTGAATGTCACTTCTAGTGCAACAAAATTATAACCTGATACAAAAACAAAGATAAATACTTGTTAAATTAATGTGGCAATCACGCCCACTTCCCAAACTATCTTGTATAATCAGGATGATATTGACAGCAACCACAAGTAACAAGTTCATTACTGGTTTTCCTTACAACCGGACAAGATCCTCATTAAAGGAAGCTGGACTTGTGAGAAAGGTCTAGTAACATTTCTGTTTCCTACAAACTTTAAGGTCAAGTTCGATTAATGAACTTAGCAGTGACCACAACCTTGTAATTATTGACCTTCTTTTAAATAACTCCCTACCCCCATTCTTAGAACAATGAAATCCACCAACTGGATAAAATTTCAAGAAAGTATTTTTCACAATATGGAAGGAAACCCTAACATCAATACAAATGAGATTGATCAGGCAATTTTAAATTTCAATAGTATTATCACACAGACAATCAATGTAGCAAGTGTAACCAAAATTATTAATATATCCCCCTCCTTTACAGAACATAAAAATAAAACTTGGAAAAATCTACTACTCCAGCTACACCCTGAAGACAACTCCCTCTACAACATGCAGCAGAAAATAGCCAGGAAACCGATTACAATTCCTCCACTCAGTGGCCCAAATGGAATTGTTTACACTGATGAAGAAAAAGCAAATGTATTTAAAAATCTCCTGGAAGATACCTTTCAAGAAAATGAGCCTTACGATGACAATATTATTGATCTGGTTGAAAAAATTGTCAGAAATTACCTTTCCCACCAAAATTTAAACTCTCCACCACGTCTTACCACCCCCAGTGAAATCATCAACATTATAAAAAACCTACCGAACAAAAAAAGCTTCCGATCCAGATAATATATCAAGCTACGACCTCAAACTTCTCCCCCTTAATGCAATAACCCACTTAAAAATTTTTTTTTAATAAATGCTTAATTTCCAATCATTTTCCCTCCAGCTGGAAATCAGCAAGAGTGATAATGCTCTCTAAACCAAATTAAAATCATAAATTCCCGCAGAGTTACAGACCGATCAGTCTTCTCTGCAACACTGATAAAGTTTTTGAAAAATAATTTTAAATCGTATCAAAAACCCTATCAATATAACAAATTGTATCCCTCCTGAGCAATGTGGTTTCAGGGAAGGGCATTCCATCACTCACCAACTCATCAGTTTAGTTTAGTTTTTATTAACGTCGCACTAGAAGCAACACAAAGGCTATTGGCGACGGACCTCGTAATTTTGAACCATGGTCAAGTGACGAGGACGACACCTCAGCTGGCACCCCCTCTCCTAACATCCACACCACGCCAACGGGAGGGCTTTGGGCCCCGAACAGATTTAATGTGCATCAGTCCTGGCTACACGGCGGGTCTTTGGCAGCCAAGGATCGAACCCGCGACTGAACGATAACCGCTAGTCCATGAGCTTGACCACTAGGCTACCGCGGCCCCACCAACTCATCAGAGTCATGAACATTATAAACAAAGGGTTTGTCCTAAAACATCATACCACTAGAGTCTTCTTAGATGTAAGAAGAACCTTCGATAAAATGTGGCATGACAGCCTAATTTACAAATTAAACTGAAATTCCCTAGCTACATCATTTATATAATTTACAATTTTTTAAAAAATAGATCTTTTAATGTCAGAATTAATAAATTTCACTCCAGCCCTGGTAAAATTCATGTGGGTCCCCTCAAGGTGGGGTCCTCTTGCCCAATTTGTACATGCATGATTTTCCACACCACGCCAGTATTGACACTTGCCTTTTTGCAGATCATTCAGAGGTGTTGGCCCAGGGCTACAACATCAAACTCACCTCAAAAACTATGCAAAATAACCTTGACACCCTAGAGAATTGGCTAACTCAATGGAGAATTGCTATAAACATAGAAAAATCCCAAGCAATACTCTTCCAGAAAGGCAGACAAAATCCCACAGACAACCTAAATCTCTTCGATGAAGAAATCAGTTGGGTATTAGTGGTCATATATCTGGGTCTGCATCTTGATAAAAAGCTAACATATTCAAAACACATCAAATACTTAAAAGACAAATTTTGGAATAAAATTCACCTTTGCATTTCATTAATAGGTAGACACTCTCTACTCTCACTTAAAAACAAAGATCTTCTCTTCAAGCCGATTTTATGCCCAGTTATGTATGCCTCCCGTCTGGCCACAGCTAACCTGACCCATCTGAAACATATTCAAACCCTACAAAATAAAATTTTAAGAATTATCACAAATGCTCCATTGTACGTAAAAAACTCAATCATCCATAACGACCTCCAAATTGAAGAAATAGACAAATTTATTACAAAACTCTCCAGAAGCATTTTCTTCTCAATTGAAAACCATGCAAACAATCCCTTAATCAGAGTGAAGACCATCTTTACAGACTTAAATAATAAACAAAATTTTGCCTATAAAACAACCAAATGACTACAACCATTAAAATCACCTTAACTCTATTCACCCCATCAATACAATCCTTCACAGATATTAATCTTTAAAATTCGAACAAAATAGCACTTCCTAACCCCCAGCCTGTGGGGGAAACAAAAATGGTTACAGCTTGCTGTAACCATTACTGCAAATCCCCTTTTCACCCCTTACAATAGCTTTTTTTTATTTATTCTCTAATTGTTCAATTAAACATTAAAAAATTTACTCTGAGCAGAAGCGCTCGTTGAAAATCTAATTTTATATATAAAGTACGATCTTTTTGGAACCCAAAGCGTCCCTGCAACAATTTGTGGTCAAAAATTTGTTCCTTTCCCGGTCAACAATTTGTGGAAATCATTTTAATTCTCTAACCAAAATTAAAAGATTGTATCCAACTGTTATGGAAGATGCATGGCAAATTTCATTTTACACAAAAATTCTGAAGAGAAGGAAGCAGTGATCTCCTAAATGTTCAACCAGAACATCATGTCTGAGGACATATTAATTAGTTAATTTAGTAAAGAGATGTTATATATGCATAGAAAACGTTAGTGCGAGAAGTACTGTATCCTACTGTACCACTGTAAATATCTATAATATTTAAATTAATTACAACAAATCAATGTAAATATTACTCTCTAGGTATCCTGTCATTTAATGCAACAAGTAGCCTAAGATTCATATTCAAATGACATTTATGAAGAGATTTTACATTATATATTTTTTTAATACTAAATTATAGACAAATTCCATTTTTATCAATTAAGAGGGATGCTTATATGAGAACAAAATGCAGCTAAATTACTTCTTTGCAAGTATACAAAAGGAATATGTAGAGGTAAAAAATTTATAAATGAAATATTCAAAAATGACTTGTGTTTCATTTGAAAAATATTAACTGCTTATTCATAATAGCTAAGAATTTCTTAAGTTATTATTTTTAAGACTTTATTTTTGCTCATTTTCCCCCATCTCTCCCCCTTTTATTTCCTTAAGAATGCAATTTGAACCAGTTTAACATGCACTTAACAATGATGAGTAATTTAGATATATGAATGAAATTAAATGAAAGTAAATTTGCATATATGTTACTTCCTAAGACATTAAAAGAAGCAAGATTTCCTTGAATTTAAATTTTAGTTAAAAAAGAAATTTTTATTTTGAGAAGTTTCAGTGAAAATTACGAATATGTAGAAAAGGAATGATGAAAAAAAATAAAGAAATTGCTTTCAATGTATTACTATGAATTAGTTTAGAACTAAATATTACTACAAAATATTAGTTTATTTTAAAAACAGAATAGATAGTTTTGCACTTAAAGTAAGAAGCATAATACCTGCAACAGCATCAATAGATTTAAGAAATGTCACCATATTCTTTTCACACTGAGCTTCACTTAAGTAAAAATAAGTCCTGGCTTTCACTCGGTACTTCCTTCGATCTGCAAATTTCTCATAAGGTTTGTACTTCTTCAACTCGCCTAGAAGTTACATTATATAAAAAAAAATTTATAAATTTTAATTCACATTTATGCAATGTTAATTAAATACATGTGTTAACAAATGTGGTTTTTTTTTTTAAATTTTCAATAAAAAACACAGCAAAGTATGACAATAAAATTTAGTGAATATGTTCATAAATAAGAGATTCCTTTTTAAATCAGGAAATATGGTTCACATTCCTGCAAAGCAGTGTCAATGATTGTTATGTATGTTTGAAAGTATACAATTCCTGAAAACTGCAAACAAAGTCTTCTTTTGATATATCATGGAGAACACTTATCACATGGTTTAAAATACAAGGTGTTTCATATTGAATGGGACAAAAAGAATAGCGCAGTGTGACTGCCATAATGGATTTATTCAGACGAAACAAATTTATTCCGCAACTACAATTATACAAGTTTTATTTGGCAACAGGGGAAAATTATCGAATGACAAACTCACCACTAGAGGCGCTGTTAAACAAAATGTTATCCATGCAGGAGAAAGCATACTGCATTTTCGAATATGCCAAAACCTCCTTGGTAACTGTTGTGCAAAGACATTTTCACACGAAATTTTGTAAAGAACCACCGCATCAGCATAACATAAGCAGGTGGGTGAAACAGTTCCAGGATACCGGCTGCTTATGCAGGAACAAAAATCCAGGACGAAAAGAAACAAAACCAGGAGTGGTTGAAAGAATTCGTGATTCGTTTTTACGGAGTCCCTCAAAATCAACGCCACGTGCAGGTGCAGAACTGGCTGTCTCTCACGCAACAGTGTGGCGTGTTTTACGGAAGCGTCTCCAATTCAAGCCGTACAGATATCAGATGGTCCAGGCTTTAAAACCTACTGACAAACCGTTGCGTAAGATTTCTGTGTAAAATTTCAAGAAAAGCTCGACGTGAATGGTTTCGAGAACACACTGGTGTTTACTGATGAAGCCACGTTCCACTTATGTGGCAAAGTTAATCGCCCTAATTTGCAATTTTGGGGCATGGAAAATGTCCATGTAACATTAGAACATCAGCGTGATTTTCCCAAAGTTAACGTTTTCTGCACTTTATCAAACAGTTGTGTTTTTGGTCAATTTTTCTTTGCTGAAAAATCGATTAATGGGGACATTTACCAAGACATGCTCTCTGAGTGATTGCTCCCCCAGCTGGAGGATGCTGTTCCTGATTTCATTTTACAGCAAGATGGTGCTCCCCCACATTGGAATAAAAACGTACGCGATTTCCTGAACAAACGTCTACCCCATCGCTGGATTGGCCGTGCTGGGTCACAGGATTTGACATGTCTTCATTGGCTGCCGAGATCACCAGATCTAACGCCCTGTGATTTTTTTTTCTCTGGGGTTTCGTTAAAGACAAGATGTTTGTGCGTCCACTTCCTCAGAACTTAGAGGAACTGAAGCAATGGATAACTGCAGTGTTGAACTCCATCACAGGGGATATGTTATCACGAGTGTGGCAGGAGCTTGATTACCATGTAGAAATTCGTCGTGTCACTGGAGGGGCACATATTAAACACCTGTAAAAATTTGAATAAATGTAGTTTTGAGGTAAATTTGAATTTTCTAAATATATTAATTACAACGTTCACAATCATGTTTTCTTTTTGTCCCATTCAATATGAAACACCCTGTATATGAAATATCTAAAAATAGCATTTTATTTTAAAATTTTCAGGTGCAGAAATAGAAAAAGTGTCCGAGAGCAATATCAGGTAAGGAATGTGGATGAACAAGTTATCAATTCAACTGTCTAGGAACTGTTTCATAATAATGACCAATTGTGGATGGGCATAGTCATGAAAATGCATAGTACCAAGAATCAGCAGTGCATAGGTACGGTTAAAAGACAGATCATTTGCAATAAATGTAGCAGAACATCCATGTAACTGTTAGCATTCATCCTTTTCTCAATCAAGCTTTTGCTGGCAAAGAATGCAACATTCATTATTTTTATTCTTGATTTTTCAGAATTGACTGTTGTACTTTTCAAAAGCAGAAAATTTCTTTCTTGATCCATTGTGAAACTAAAGTCTTTGCAAGTGCCAAGGCGAATCTGTGTGTGTGCATCTGTTCTTCCATTAAAGTAGGGGAAGTACAGAATAGATTACAAGCCCTCTGTTTATCTTATATTGACAAAGAATTTGAACAAACACTTTCACAGTTAATATTCAGTTCCTCCGCTATCATTAATTCGAACCATAAGGTAACAATCCCCAATTAACATCTCTATCAATTTTTTTGTTACAAGAAGTCATATACCAGTCACTTCATGCAGGACCTTCAATCTCCTCCATACCAAAAACATTTTAGTCATTCATAAATATTATTCAAAGAAATAGCTTTATCTTTGTAAATTTTTTTCAGTATGCCACAAATTTATTTCACAGATTTTATCACGCTTTAAACTCCTTCACTATTCAAATATCCAGTCATTGCTTCATCTTTGCATGCTATTCACAACATATATCTACCACATGCTCATACATGATTTAAATGGTTTTGGAGTAACTTTTCTAAGCCTAGTCCTTCACTCACATCTGCATGTTTGCATTAATAAAATGTCTTTGGCTTATTATATAACTTGTTAAGGAAGCTAATAAACGTATTTTTATAAAATCACTATTTAGTCAAGTATTCATTTTTTTTTAAGTTAAGAGTAGGTTATCAAAGTCAGACACAGCTAAAATTTGCTTTTATAAAAATCGATACTGCATAAATATCAACTAGATAAGTATTCCTTGATTAGAAATCTTCAAATATAAAGTAATATAAGAAGAATTTAATTTATAAAACTTGATCACTAAAAACCAAAAGCTCTGTAAAATAAATGACTAATATAAAAGTGATAATAAATAAAAAAAAGGAAATACTATCAGGCTATGATTATCAGCCAATATGCATCAGTTTTATGAGATGAAACGAACTAAAATTAAATTCATCAAATGATTTACTCCTATAATGAAGCTCAATTGATGTACTAATCTGAAATTTTAGTTAACAAAAGACATAAAATATAGAAACTTTTACAACTATGTATGTGGAGTCCAATGTGAACTTTTTTCTATAGCTTCTTAAAAAGCAAGCTTTTCTAAAACTATACAATTTTCTCCCATAAAAAATTCTTATCTCTTAAACATTCTAATCAAATCTGTAAAAATAAAAATTATGTTATTTTGAAATAGAAATATATCAGTTTAATAAACTTGGCTTTTTTTGACTTGATCAGTTTAATAAACTTGACTGAAAGAGAATATTTTATTATTATCAGCAACATTTTATATTTGTGAGTTATAACATAAAACAAAGAATTCATCTTAGAGAATCAAAATATCATTCCTTTTTCAAACCTTTTTCTTAGTATACATATTAACCATGTACTCCTGTAAAATTTAAAAGGATACAAATTTATATAACCCACAGTGAAGGCAAATATATTTCTTATATTAGTAACATAAAACTTTAAAAATGTGCTACTATTTTGAAGCTGAAAAAATTTTGAAACTCACACTTGAAATTGGTATCTAAAAAAAATTTATCCTTAATGACTTAGTTCTATTCAAAAAGGGGAAAACATAAAAAGGAACTTTTCAATGAAAATTATATTTTAAAAATCCTGCCCCATGCACATATAAGTTATCAAAGTTATGATGCATAGAAAAATATACACAAGAAAATGCAGGGAGAGAAGAGGAAATTCAAAGTATGCTTAAAATGACTTTTGGAGTTATTCTGATAGGGGGTAGTAACTAAGGTTAGAACCTCCCAGTAGGATCAGAAGGAAGTGTGTGTATATATATGTTTATGTTTGCACACACTATGTATATGTTTGCATAAAATTAAACTACATAAAAAAAATAAAGCTAAAAACTAGTAGTTTAAAAATATTCAATTATAACAAAGTGGTCTTAAAAATTACTAAATTTAAAAAAGTAGAAATCAAAAAAAATAGGACAGTGGAGTCAAAAAAGGAGATAAAGTAATTTAAATTTCTGGATAAAGACAGAAATTCATGGCTACACTGTTTTATAGATCCAATCTTCCCAATGAATAAATAATTTTATGATGAAAATTCAAAAATCAAGATTCAAACATAAAATTTCCAAATAATAAAAAAAGAACTGCAATAAACTACTGCCTTAAATAATAAAATTGAAAGGAACACAACCCAGCAAAAAACATTAAAATAATAAATACAAAAAATGTCTTCTCACAAAAAATTGAATTAATACATTATTATAATTATATTAGAAACTGAACACAAAAGACTACTTGAACTCATTAGTTTTGAAAATCATTCATTAAAATTTGGTTTTGTTCACTACAAAGAGATACCAGTTCAGAATTTTTGTTGTGTCTTATAAGAAAAATTCTGAGTGTTTTAGAAGCATTTTTAAAACTGAAGAAATGAAAAATGGAACACAAAATCAAGTTTTTAATTTCATTTCAAATTTTCATTGCAAAAATTATGAGTTTTTATAAGAATTCTTAAAATTAAATAACAAAAAAAAAAAGCACACAATAATTTCCCTAACACAAAAAATAATTTATAAACTTTAATGTGATGATATATTTGTCAGCTTCTTACCAGGGTCAGATGTTGCTTGACTTGAAAGCTTGGCTCTAAATGATGAAAGGGAAAAGATAAGATGTTCCAACATGAGAAAATATATGCACATTAAATTTCAAACTTAATAATTTAACTAGGCTAGAATTGAAATTTAAAAAAAAATTAAATGAAATACATTGAAAACTTAGAGTTTATTTAAAGAAATTCAAAACAGAAAAAAAGCTGATTTGAATAGTTAGTTTATTAAGTCAAATATTTTTTCCACTTAAAGCTTTGTGTAATAATCCTTCAAAACTAATTAAATTACTTTGAAGTTTTTCTGTAATTCTTATATAGTCTTGCTTATAACAAAGTAAATGGAACAGAATTAATTCAAATTAAATATTATAAATTTAAAGTTACAAAAACATGAATTATACTGAAATATTTTCAATGTTGCTTCAAAAATCACAGCTGACATATTATTTGCTGATTTTTTACAAAAACTTTAATCATTAAACTGTTACTAAATCAAAAATTTAATTTTATAATTATTCCAATATTAGATCAAATGACTACTTGTAGTCAGATTCTGTTCAATTGAACTTTCCAAAATTATTCTTCTGATTTAAACCAAATTGTTTTGTTTATTTTATTTTATGCAGGATTAATTCTAAGTCAGGAAAAGGTGGGTTACAAAACTTAGAAACAAAGTAAAAGGGCACAATTCTGTTTAATTGTGATAAACACTTAAAAACAAATTCGTTTCATTTATTAAGAAGTAATAATGGACTGAATAAAATTCTGCTTACAAACCATAAAAAAAATTCTTAATTCATATTGTAATCAGTAATTAACACATAAATGAACAAAAAAGTACCCTGGATTCTATTTAAGATTTAAGTAGGAAGTGGAAGACCCACAAAACCTTTCTAAAGTGAACAGTGTTCCATATGAATGATGTACATAATAATTTTCCTCTAAGTTACTTAATATTTTCCCCAATATAATATTTCCTTATTTTTAAACACAAGGTAAAATATTTTTGCAAAGAATTTCTAACACAAACATGAATCAATAATTATAAAAATTACTAAAGTAATGGAAAAAATCTTATTTGTTACCTTTTAAAAATATAATAAAAAAAATTAAATGGAATTTTTTTTAAAAAAAAAATATTTACTTTTTCATAGCTTCTTTGGCCTGATCTTCACTCATGTCTTCTTCAGCACTATAATCAAGAATGCTTTTGACACCAAAGGAGCGCAGTCTATCCAACAGTGGTTTGATGGACTTGGCATCCTCTCCCGCCACAAAATGGCCATAGAAGGTATGCTTCATCAAAAATTTAAACAAAGAAGGACCAAGAATTTTCTTGCCTTGTGCAATAAGCTATAAAATGAATAAATAATTCATTCTTTAAACAAAAATATGTTTAGCAATTCACATCGAAAAGACAGTTTATTTATTATTTTGCTTATGCATTACTTATCTGTGATAAAACTAAGCAATCACGTTATTTTATTATTTACACACTGTTATAACTCAAGAGATATGTGATACGACAGAAAATTTGAGACTTTTGGAGAAAAAAAATTTATAAAAAATCTCTTGCAACAGTATGAGATGCTTACAATGATTCAGAATTAACTCAGAAGTAAAGGCTTGAAAAACCCAAGTTATTTAAATAGAAACACCACACAAACCAAACAAAATTCCAAATTATCTTTCACCAAAGTTGTTTGGTTACTATTAATGTCGCATCAGAAACAACCTGAGGGCTATTGGCCAAGGAACTCATAATTTTGAACCTCAGTCAAATGACAAGGATGATAACTGGCACCCCCATCTCCTAACTTCCACACCACAGCAATGGAAGGACTTTGGGCCTCCAAGATATTTAACATGCATCAGCCCTGGCTACACTGCAGGTATATAGTGGCATCAAGGCTCGAACCTATGACTCAGCGAAAACCCACGACTGCGAGTGTGATGCCTTAACCACTAGGCTACCATGGCCACTTGACCAAAGATGTAGAAGAAAATAGAAATTCATCTTGTACAATATATTATGCTACACTACAATATATTTTGTATTACACTACACTTCAAAATTGCACTACAATATATAATAATTACAACTGTTTTGTAGAGGAAACAATGTTCTTTTTTATTAGCAGCACATCTAAGGAAATATCTAGTATTTGTTATTGCTTCTTGCATTAAAAACTTTCAGTTAACTATTTCTACCCCACATTAAAATCTGATAACCCACAGTCAATGTGCCTTGTAATTTTGAATCGTCAAATGATAAGGTCAACATTAGATCCTACCCTCCACATTCATGGCATACTAACAAGAGGACTTTGAGCTCTGACATACTTAACAAGCATTAACCCCTCCACATAATAGCTCTTTTGTGGAATTGGGACTAAAAAAATTTATTTTCTAAGCTTCAAACAGTAACAAGCAATCAAGAGATAATGCAATAGCAAGCAAGAAAGATATCCAGAAGTAAAATTGATCGAAATATTCCTTCAAATACATTTTCAAGTATTTAAAAAAATATTAGCCTAAACATTGTTGATATATCTTTTCCCTTTGTGTTTTGGATTGGCAAAAAAATTACAAAATCGAGGATAAAAATAACTGCTCTTTAGAATGTTTGAATTATATGTTGAATTACTTTTATAAGATAGCATGTTCAATACTCTAACACTGAACCTATATGATGCTCTAATTAATCATTCACATAAAATTTATCTAATATATCATTTACAATAGCTGAAATTCATTTCAAAACAAATAAATGAAGATGTTCTTTTTGAAAATACAATTATGCATGAAAAAAAGAAAAATATATAAATGTGTTTGATTTGACAAATACACTTGAAAAAACTCCTCAATAACAAACTACCTCAGCAGTTACCAACTTTATTCAGTCCGTATACCCCCCAGCTGGGCCTGTTCCTTCCAGTAAAGTCCTAATCAAGATCCTCCAGCAGCCATTACAGATTCCAAAAACTTATCCACAAAAGGGAATAATTAATTGAATTGAATCAAAATAAATTATCCATATTTTATTGTATCTTTTTTTCTCTTTTGAAGTAAGTAAATACATTAACATAAAAACTGAAAAAAGAAAAATGAATGGGACATTTAGACCTGCACAAAATTTTGAAAAATTAGGCTTGAAAGATGATAAACACAATCTTAAATCTGAAGCAGCATTTGATTTGCTTCTATACTTGTTTTTTATGTAAATATATATAAATTCATTCAATAAGTTCTGTGCAAGCAAATGACAACAAATACATAATACGTTTTTAAAAAGTTTATCTTAGTCACTGTGCAAGTGCAACGAACTCAAAAACTTTCCAAGTTCTCCATTCCATTGAAGAGGTTCTTCACAATGGTATCTAATACAAGCTTCAGTAATTTATTTTACTTTCACTTCTCTCTTTTTAATGCACAATATTACACCTGACAATCCTAATAAAAACTTAAAATTCTTTTTAACATTTTTAAATTATTTCCATTCTTTTTCTTTTTTTTAGTTATATAGTCATCAAAAGTTTTCTCTTTACTAGTACTCCATAATGGCCTGTCATATATCCCTAGCAGTATGTTTACCACTTGTAGAGAACAGCTATTCTATATCTTAGTTTAATTCATCAGATTAAATTTTTTTGAAACATAAACAAAAACTTTCCACTTTTTCAGTAATTTTATTAAATATAATTTAGTATGTATTAAGTGATTATAAAAGTATTATAATATCAAATGTTACTCAGCATCTAGTAAATATTAAGTATTTTACTTTTTTTTTTATTATTATTATTATTAAATGCCATCCTATCAGATGGTAACAGCAATTTTGATCAAATGTGGCAATATTAATTTAAGATCATGAGTAGTAAGTCAATGACATAGATGAACATTAGTCCAGTATTTCTCCTCAACATTTATATTAATAATCAAGTGCCATTTTATTCCAAAGTTTAATTATTTTATTTATTTATGAATGAAAAGAGTTTTCATGAAATGGAGTTTTGGTTAAAGTCAGGAATAGGATGTCCTATAGGCAATTAGCGACGAAACTTGGTGACTTCCTAGACAGGTCGCCAAACATGCGTGACTTAAGCATTGAGTATGATTAGGGTTACCATAACCTAAATTGCCATGGTTAAATCATTATCGCTCCCAAAAGTTGCCAATCACCTAGGGGACACCCTATTCCCGACTTTAACTGGAATTTTTATACCATTTCCCCCTCATTTCAATAAACATTTGGATATTATCATTAAGAAAATGTTTAATATACTAAAAGTTTTAATTACAAGCTAGGTCATACTTGGTAAATATTTAATAATTTCCTTCTCAAATTAAAAATGTTAATTTATAAACAAGTTTAAACTAAGAGTATAATTCAAAACACTTTCTGGTGATGTCAAATGGTACACAAGCATATATTTTTCAATGCAGAATACAAGTTTTTTCAAAAGCTTTCCTTCCTATTCGTCATAAACTTAGCTTAGCTTGACAAGAATTAATTATTTATTCATTTTCACAATTTTGAAACATTTTTATTAATTCAGATTGTATTCACAAATAATTTGCATTGCTAATACACTGTTTTTCTTCATCCAGTCAAGTAGTGAGCATGAATTAGAAAAACTATAAGGCTATCATAACTATTTTGAAATGAAACATGCATTATAATATTGATAAAACATAATCACTTATAATGAATCAAATTATAAAACACAAAATTAAACAGTAACAGCTTTATTTTTGGTTTCCTGTTTTCAGATTATTCAGTACTTTTCCGTTTCACAGGTGCAAATCTCGCCAAGTAATCCTTATTGGCTGCAACACACAGTACACACATATTCCATTTGGCATCACAGTTGTATCATTTTTGGAGACTTTATTGCTTGCGCCGGCAAAATAGAAAAGTTCCAATTATTCTTTTAATTAAATTTCAGGAAAAATTAATTCAGAGAAAACAGAAGTTTTAATTGATTTAATAGAATATAAATCAACAAATACTATCTCCAGAAATTTTCTTAAGTAAATAATCCTTAAAAGTCAACAAACATACCTATTTCTGAAGAACTTGTTTCACAACACACCATAAAAGAGAACTATAAGAATTTATACTGCTTGAACTAAACAACATAAAAATACAATTTATTCAAAATAAGTATATAACCATAACATTCTAAATATGTTTCTTCCTACTTATTTACTTTCAAATCCATCAGAAATATTGGGCAAACTTTTGCATATGCCCAACTACTAACCTCCATTTTTTTTTTTTTGCCAAGTCCGGCAATTATTTTTTTAGTGGTAACCTCATATCATCTTCCAAGCCAAAAATAAGGAAGCAAATGCTGTTACAAAATTATTGACATTAATATGTCATTCTATTTAATAATACTATGTAGTAATAAATGTTGCCTGAATACCATGATGACACTCTATAAACTAAACATTCTTCTAAATAATATGCTTTACATATAAAATGGATACTTTTGCATAAAAACCCAGCAACTTGACATATTTTTTTTTTCAGGGGGGAGAGAGGGGGGGGACAGATTTATGCAGAATTGGACATAAAAAAAGGTAGTTTGATTAGTCTTTCACTTTCATTAAAAAAAGAAAATAAAAGAAAGTATACTTTTTTGACTTTAATAGAATTCTACTGGTGTTGCATTTCAAAGGAGAAATATCCTCCAATGTATTATTTTCAGAATAATGTTTATTAAGAATTTAAATTTTACATGTTTTAATTTATTTACATAAGATACAATAAAAATATACATTTTTTTTCTGCATTTATTATTTCCTAGTCCTTTCTCATTCTTTTTAAAGGAGAGTTTCAGGGATGATATTAACAGAAATTAACAAACATTAAAAAATATCTTATTTTGTATCAAAGGCAAAAACACTGTTTTGGAAACAAAAATGCATGTTATGATTTCTATAGAAAGAGCCAATTAGATTCAATTTAACAATTTAAGATATATGGGTTATGCTTGTGCATACTCTTATAAAATGAAAAAAAAATTGAAAAATGACAAAACTAATTGAAAATGTTCAACTTCTTCAAATAAACTTCTTTGCAAGGAGTTCAATTAAAAAATATTTGAATAACAGTTAACAAAAATCTATTTCAAAAGGAATTATCCAATTTACTAAAAACTAAATGAGGTAATGAATTTTTTTTAAAAAAAAATAACATTAAGAAATAAATATACAAAACTTACAATGCTAAGATTTATATTTCAAAATTAGTAACTTGCATTTTGTTTCAAAAATAGCCTAAAGTATATTTCTTCCGGCATCAAATGATTCGTCTTTTTTATTCAGTAAATGACAAACTATAGAAAAAGTAAATTCAATATAATCTATACCTTTTAAAATCAATGTAAGTTACGTACTTTTTCGTGGTTTTCCACTAAATATGAATATGTACTTAATTTGAGAACTAAAAACGCTCTGAATAACTCCCATGTAGTTTTGCTCTTAAAAGCATCTTTAGTGTTTTCAAAGGAAAGGTCCAAAGGATCTCTCTGAGGCGTATTCTCAGCTTTATGAAGTTGATTTTGCGGCAATACAGTGGAAGATTTCAAGCGCAAGTTAGAATTCCATAAAGTACATGAATATTCCCCAAAATTTATTTTTACAAATGAAGATCGGAATAAAACAGCCATTCTTTAGAGTCTGTGTGATATTTGTTCAGCGTTTATACTGCATCTCCAAATCTACATTTAAAATCTCAGCAAGAATACGTACGACCTCGTACTGAATTGATTGATTGTTTAAGTTACGAGGAATGTGGAGCAATAAAGAGAGTATTATCCTTTTCATTATTGTTCTTTTGATTTACTAAATATAACGGTCGCCCAAATGAAAGTGGCACTGTAGTCGCTTAATGGTATTAATATAAATTAGTACATAAAGGTAAAAAGTAATACAGACGTAATAGATAGGCTAGACAAAGTCACCTTGTAGGTTGGAACGAGTGTCCCAGCAGTCCACAAGATGATAGATACTCTTCTTGATATTCTTTCTCAGTTCATGCAATGTGCTACAGTGCATGGCAGCATTGACAGTCGTGCTCGTAAGTAGCCATTCCAACAGCATTGGGCCATCGACGTCGAAGAAGCACGTTAACATGATGTTGACGGGCAAGCCTTCTTCGGCTGTGGGAATGAAGAGTGTCGCTCTTCCATGCTCATGGTTTTGGTGACTGGATCAAAGCGATGGCACCATGTTTCATCAGCGGCAATGATCCTTGAAAAGAATTGGTTCCCCATTTCGTAGTACAGCATAAGATGTTGCATGGTACCAGACATGCGATGAATCTTCTGCTCCTCTGTAAAATGTTTCAACACCCATTGCGTGCAAACATTTCGGTATTGTAACCTTTCATGCAGTATTGTGTGAACACTGCCTTTGCTCACAGATATTTCCTCCACTATTTCTCGAGTGGTGATTCGTAGATTAATCCTCACGAGACGGTCCACATCTGTAACTGCTTTCTTGGTGATAACTGCATTCGTTTGACCAGTTCGTGACCTGTTGTCAGTATTGCTTCTTCCACTACGAAAATCCCTACACCATCGGAAATACCGATCTGCGACTCATACACTCTGACATTCGATGATAGATTTCACTAGCACTCATATTTTCTACTGTTAAAAATTGCACGAACGCGTGTTGATGCCATTTGGAGGCATCCATGATGCGAACGATGCCTTTTAACGTGCTCCCACGCTATCACACATGCATCTGGTGAGATCTAATGATTTTGCATGCATTCTCAGAACTCTGCGTTCTCTACAGGGACTTCAAATGGTGGAGTTATTATATCAATACCACTTTCATTTGGGTGACCCTTATATAAACGAATTTCTCAACCCATGTATAAATATTCTAAAAATTGTTTCGCTCAGGATTTCTTTACTTTAAGGTAATGCAGATTTTTCCAACTGCTCCAACATTGTCACTTTCTTATTTTAAAAATAATATAAGCATGTAATGCACATTAATAATATAAATACACATACAAAACATATTAAAATAACAAAATTAAAGAATAAACATTTTTTTTCTGAGAGCCTTGTTGTCGATCTATGCTGTCTAATAATTTAAATAAACTGCAACAGAAGTTTTATGATAACCGATGTTAAAAATAAATTAGTATTGTTTCAAAATTTTATTAATAAAAAATAAAAGATAATAAGAATGTATTAATAAAAAGTTTTACAATTTATGGAGACTTCTAATTTCACCAAGATTTTCTAATTTCATCAATTCAAAACTAAGTTGTATAGGTTGATATACGAGTATGAGCCTATGCGATCAGTTTACTCACTTTTGTGGGACCTGAATCCATAACTTGAGCTACTTCTTCCTAGTTTTTTTTTTTTTAAATAAATTCTTCTCTAGATGTATATATGTTCCAGGCTATCAAGAAACTAGCTGTTATTTTATCTGTCCTCCTCGAATCTAAGAGAAGACAATTGTCCTTGTTGTTCATGGGTACCAGATAGTAAGGATTATAGTTTCTCTGTTTACAATTTTGAAATACACTTTCCATTATTGTCAAAAAAAAATTTCAACCCATTCTTCTTAAAACATTATATTTTGGTTTTATTTTTACGTCCAAGGTAATGTTATTAAAAAAAATGATCCATTTAATTCTAAAGTTTTTTAAGAAATTTAAGTTGAAAAAAATAATTGAATTAATTAATGATGTAGAAAATTTATATTCCATAAAAAAAAAGGTTTGAATTGCATTACTTAATAAAATAAATTATACAAAGGAGAATTTATGAAAAAGTATGAAATGAAATCAGAAATATAATTCGCACGTCCTTACAGAAATGAAATTAGAATATAATTCGTGGAATTGTACAACAGTGTAGTGTTGTCTTATAGTGTTGTACAACTCCACTAATTGTACAACACTAGTAGAATTTTATGTGAAATTTATGTTGAACACAATTCATACAGCTCTACAGTTCATAATTATATATCTACATATAACAACACTGTCTTCCCCCTGACTCTACGGATTGAGGCCGTTTTCGCTGTTCTACCTGAAACGTCATCTGCGATAGTGTTTCCGGCCCTTTATACCAGCGAAGAGCGATGGCAAACTGCCTGGGGAATTTTCACATGTTAGAGCCAACTACAATATGTTCTCATCGATTCTCGTAAGGACATTTTCATTCGTTTTTTTCCCCATCTTTTTGTGACTTCCCTTGCTACATTTTGGACTGATTATTTGGACAGTTTTTTTTTTTTTTTATGCTAACCACATTTGGTGGGTTAGCGCGCTAGTAGGAGCAACGCACCAATGAAACCTTGTGCGTTCTTTAGGACTATTTTTAATTAAAAAAAATCAAGTATAGTAGATTACCATGTCAAACTACCTAGATCTCAAATCCATTATTACTGGACTGCTGAAACCAGAGGAGGTAAGGGCCATTTTTGGTGACTCGATAATTACTCCTGAAGCTTGTAAAGAGTTTTCCTTTCATCACAACTTAGGCACTTTTCATCAAATTCTTCCTTTCTTAAAAAGGTTATTGGTTTCTGTTGAAAATAATTCGTGTTCGGACTGGCCACCCATTGTTTTTGAAATTCTTAAGATTTTAGCAAACGAATTAGAAATCCTCACTCAAGCTAATATTATGAATCATCTTAAAAATAAAAATCAAATTCTAAATAATACTGTCTCTTAGAATCTAGAGCTACAACCTAGAACTAGAAAAACCTAGAACTAAAAATAAAACAGATGAAAAAATCTCAACAGGAAGCTAATAACAAATTTGAAACTCTGCTTAAAAATTTGAAACCGCTTCAAAATACTATGATAAGTTAAAATCCACTCCTGGTATCATTACTGTAAGTAATGACAACGTTTTTCACGAAGTAAAAAGTAAAAGAAAGTTAAACTCTTTCAAAGAATTATAGATACGAATTCAAAATTTTTTTTAAAAAAAAAAAAAAAAAAAAAAATCAAACAAACAGGAATTTAACCTTCTACTGATCAATAGATATTTTGAGCTCTCTGATGAAGATTCAGACATCAATAGCAATGATGATTTCCTCTCTGATATAGACGATATCAATTCTCAAAAAGTTAGTAGTGACAAACCTAAAAATAAAAAAAAGTAATAATACTCATAAAAACGACTTAGACTTCCCCGAAGCATTGAAAGAGGAAACTAAAAAAAAAATAACCTCCACCAATCATCTTAGCTAATATTCACGACCCGAAAGCAACTCGTGAAAATAGGAGGAAACTGACAAAATGCGAGCTCAAAGGAGACTTCAAAAGAAATAGTTCATAAAATTCCCACCCTACAGTTGAAGCATTCAGAACAATATAAAATCATGTTCAAGAGAGAATTTAGAAGCTCTCATATTTGAATTACCTAGTGAGAGAATCCTTAAATGTATAATTAAAAGCCTCCAAATTAATTATTCTCCCACTGAAATAATTCAGGAATTAGCTGAATATAATCTAGTTAATAGTCAATGAATTCAATAATTTAAAATAAAAAAAAGAAAAGAAAAGTAAAGAAAAAAGAAGAAAACCAGCCTTCCCCCTTATTTTTAGTTACATTTCCAAAAAACAGAAAGCAACAAAAAAAATTGAAATCAATAATATTGGATATTTTTCATTCAAAATGGAGCCTCTCTGTAAAAAAAAAAAAACACCCAATTCTATGCTATCGCTGTCAAAGTTATTTTCACAACTCTAGATTCTGCACTAGGGGATTTAAATATGTTATATTATGGAAATAATTATTCCATTCAGAGCTGTACCAAAACTTCTGACCCCTCCCAAGTGCTGTGGAGATCATACTAAAAATTACTTTTTTTGCCCCAAAAATCTCATAAATTTCAAACCCTCCCCTCCTAACCACAAACTACTGGGAAGAACAACGCAAAAATGCCAAAAATAACAATAGCTAAAGCGACCAAAACTCCACACCCGCCAATGACATCCTCAATTAATGAAATTTAAAAAAAAATTCAAAAATTTTTCAAGTTTGATAAAATAATGGAAACTTACCAATAATTTAAATCAATAGGACAAATATTTTCTGATAATTAACTTGATTTATGTTCAAAAATTGAAAAATCATTCCAAGTAATTTGCTGTATGATTTCCATCTAGTTCTAACATTTAATACGCTAGATAAACTATCCTCCAACCCTTCTGATTGCGAGTTGGAATGCAAATGCTACTAAATCAAAAATAGATTTCCAACATTTCATAGATGATTACAATCCTGATTCCCTAGGAGTCCAGGAAACTCACCTCAAAACCTCTGAAAAATTTAAAATTCCAAATTACAATATATCGTTCCGACAGATCAACCCATCGTGGCGGTGGCAGTGCAGTATTAATTAAAAATAGGATTTATCATCGTATGGACATTAAAAATACCTCCGCCTCTGAAAATACCACCATCCATTTCAATACCAAAGACAATCAAAACTTCACCGTTTCTATTATTTACTATCACTTCAGTTTTCTCATCAAATATAACGATCTAATCAATATCCTCTTTGACAACCCCACTGGAATTTTAATAGGGGACTTTAATGCAAAACATCCAACCCGGAACAGAGGCAGTGCAAAACTCAACTCAACATTTTACAAATTTGTACAGATGGCGCTACAGTGCGCTGATGACGTAACACCTACTCCGCCATCTTAATAACGAAGATAACTCCCTTTTTAATATGAACAAAAAACTTTCTAATAAATATTACAATATCCCTCTACTAATAGGCAATAATGGTCTGGAATTCTCTGATAAAGAAAATGCTGATCTGCTTGCCCATTATCTTCATAATGATCATATCGAAAAAACAGAATCAATAGTTCAAAATTTTCTTGAAGCCAATATCAATTTTAATTCCCCCCCTCCTCCCCTTCCCCTCTGAAACAATCAAAAAGTTAAACAAAAAGAAAGCCCCCGGAGAAGATGGCATTCACAATCAAGCCTTTAAATTCTTTCCCCCCAACGCACTTACTCATCTCTCAAAAATTTTAATAAATATCTCATATTTGCCCATTTTCCACAAAAATGGAAACATGCAACTATTATTCTCTTCCCCAAACCCGAACAAAACCACTCCAACCCATCCAACTATCGACCTATCAACCTACTAAATTCTATTTCAAAATTCTCTAAAAGAATCCTGTTAAACAGAATACTCTTACTCATGTTTCCACTAATAATATTCTTCCAGATTCACAATTAGGCTTCGGTACTAACCATAGCACTATCCATCAACTACTACGGGTTATGAATTTCATTACTGAAGGATTTAATTCCAAACAAGTCTCTGGAGGTATCTTCCTGGACATAAAAAAAGCTTTCGGCCGCCTCTGGCACGACGGATTGATCTTCAAACTGATCTAATTAAATTCCTCCATCCATATATAATAGTCATCTTAAATAACTACCCCTTAAAGATAGAACATTTCAAGTTAAACTTATTAATACACTTTCTACAATATGCCATATACAAGGTGGACAACCTCAAGAGTCTGTATTTTCCTCAATTTGCTATAATTTGTACACATAATGACTTCCCACAAAGTCCCTACAATAGCTTCTGATTATTCGCAGGTGTCGCAGCAATCCTCACCCTAGGTAAGAAAATCTTATCAACGGAAAAGATAATTACAAAATCACCGAAAAAATAGAAGAGTGGATTGCAGCAAACACTAACAAAACTAAAGCTCTCATATATAGAAAAGGTCACACACACCCTCCTAATAAAAAATTCAAATTTTTTAAAGTTTAAATCTTTTTCTCTTTTTTTTAATGATCAAATATCTTTCTTTCTGAGGTCAAATACCAAAGAGTTATCTTGGACTCCAAGTGACCGTTAAGCCTGATCCAATCACTTTTGTGCTGTATTTCCAAATCAATAAATTCAATTACTCATTTACATTTTGGGTTTTACCACCTAATCATCTTCGCAACAACTTCAAATGTGATAAATCCTTTAAAACAAGTTTAATTTCTTCAGAAATTGCCTTAGGTAAGGTGTTCTTATGTTTAAATTCCTGAGCTTTGTTGTTAAACACAGAAACATTGTATTTACACCAACTATCACTTTCTTTAGGGCAGAACTAATGTTTTGGTTCATCATCTGTACTAGCTGTATGAGGAATGAGCTCATACAACCCAGATAGCTTGCTTTATTTCGCTCACATTTTGGGCATTGGCACGGATAGCATTACCTTAATAGGCTGTCAATTTATTTATGACAGCATCCGTTAAGCGACTCTTTCCACCAAGTGTTTTCGCATAAACAGATTCTTTTTTTTCCTAACGAGGCTTTCAATTTTCTCAAGTAGCTGCCCATTCCCTTTTTGAACATGTCCAACGCACTCGAATTTATCAATTGTGACATTGTCACCATATGGCTTTTTTTCAACAATAGATGAAAATGTTTTCGAATCGCTATCACCTATGTATTGTTGATACATCAAATCATGTTTACGTTCTGATCTAAAAAAATTTTTTGCATTCCATCTATTTCCATTTGCCCATCTGATCCATAGTGGTTTTATTACTAAAATTCTGGTGTTTAACTTAAATAAGCACTATATTTTTGGCCGAACTTTGGCGCCTTGTAAGAGTTGCCCCCTTTGCAATGCGAAGACATTACTTCATTATCGAGGACTTTCCCACGATCAGCTTCAATTAAACTACACACCCCTACAAGAGATGTATGGCCTCGTGTCTTCTATGTCCCATCACCACTTACTGCAATAGAATTTGCAGTACCGTCAATAATTTTTCTTCAGTCGCAGCTTTTTTCATTGATGCATTTGCAAGAGCCTGACTCACATCTGCTATCTTTGTATTTATTACATCATATGCCTTCTGAGCACTGGCTTTGGCAAACTCATAATGGAACAAAATGTCTCGAATGAGGATAATCCATGGCTTATGTATCTCATCGCTAATACGGACAATCTATTAATTTCAGATACATTTTTTTTGTCACCAATCAATTCACATGAATTGAATTTCTGTCACAACTTATTAGGAACTTTGATGACAATCCTATAATGGATTTCTCACTCATTTTTACTTCCCCTTGGCACACAGTGCAATGCATATATTTTTTAAATTCTGATAACATAAAATTAATATCAATTAATCTATAGCTCAGAAATCCATGACAGACGTCTTTTCTAATGATTGCGAAACATTATGTGCACTAGGAAACTTTTTAACAGATGTACTTTTGTTGGCGCAATATTTTCAAACCCGATTCTGACAAATTCAGACTTAGATTTCGGAACTACTTCGGTATATGCCCGAAAGCCGCAATTTTGTTTTTTTGGCGACCAGTCATTTCTCGCTAAATAGCGGGTTGACTGGTAGCCATGTTAGGCCTAATCGCCCGATTTGGCAAAAAAAAACCGAAGGTTGGAGGTTGGGCATATACCGAAATAGAGCCTAGATTTGGTAAAAATATACTTGAGGGTGCCCCTTGGCGAGATTGGCGATTTTTGTCTAGCGCCAATCCTGATCGCGCGGAACACACTGCAAACAGAAATGGCGGCCAAAACAAAGAAATTTCAATGAACACAATTTAAACAAAATTAATAAAAAAGGAAAAAAAAATTACTCACGTCATTTAGCAGGAATATCCTCACTTTGAGGTACACAGAATTCTCTAATCGCACCAAGATATTGTTTAAATTTATCCTTTGTAGAATCTGTGTACCTCCATCGCCACATAAAATCTGCGAAATACGAGTCAAAGATGGCGTCGGTGGTGCCGGACTGGCGGTGACTTTTTTTCTGAATTCGCGTTTTATTACGGACCACATCCCTTCAATTTTGTTCGTATGGGCCCCGGTTTCAGGATCCTTGAATGTTTTTGAGTGATTTACGGAAAGATGTTTGAAGTCGTTTTCCGACAGGCAGTCATATGATTTCCAGCAATTGGAAATAATAGTAGTTCCAGGTAGGATGTTTTCTTTTATCAAATGCAGCAAAGTTTCTTTTGTACGATCTGGAACAACTTCAAAAAAGCACCTTTTACTCCCTCTTTCAACACCACCAAACACCCAATTTCCATCCACCCTTTTACCCCTATTATGTTTTCTTTTCCCAAATTTACTTTCATCAATTTCTACAATCACGCCAGATCCCCCAATCATTTCACACTTTCGCGCACATATATCCACACAGACATCCCTACAAAAATTCTTCCAATCCGTTATTGTTTTATCATTATTAATATTTAACTCAGTTTTAAATAATTCGCTATTAGCTCCATACATCCACATCCATGTAAAAATTAAAATATCTATCATACTCAAATGACTCTCCTCAAACCACGATCCCTTTCTAATGGATCGTTTTATGTGCTGAGCATTTGATCCTTTCACACGACAAAAACATTCAAAGCCGTCTGATCGATCTTTGCGTTCGACCAGAGACATCCCTTTCGCACAAACAGGACATTTATACATTTTAGTAATTAAGCCTTCATTCATACACCAGTCAATCACTGCTTTTTTCCGTTGTTTCCCAAATCACACAGAAACTTAAGATTTATTTTTGCTAACAGCAGTCATTTTAAACTGGAACTAAATTTTAAACTAGGACAAAAGAAAACAATAACTGCTGAAACTAAATTTTAAACTAGGACTAAACAAAACAAACCTTACCAGCCGACATCCACCGTAGAAGTAACTGACCCCAATTACATATACCGTTAAACATTCAAAAATAACGGTAAAATCTAAGCCAATCAGAATCGTGACTGGTTTCAAAATAACGTTTAGGGTTACCATAAAGAAAAGCTCACCCATGAGTTACCATAAAGAAAAAAAACATCACCCAGCTTGGCGAGAAATTTGGCGAGAAATCAAGGGGCACCCTTAAGTATAGTCTAACCCTAGAGTTCTTCACATACTTATTTCCTTGAAATCGTTTCTATTTTGGTCTCTGTCTAGACAATCGTTTTTTCAAAAGATTATCCGTATCGAAACACTTACTGAGAGAAGGAATTTGACAGCAAAAGTAAATAAACAAGCTCAGAAAAAGCAAAGTTAAAAGTTGAGTTGCTACGATGCTACTTATTCATAATATTATTTTGATATTAAATGTGGCTCTTCTGATTCTGACAGCTGTCAAAAGTGGGCATGGCAGAGGCAAGTTTTTGTTTACTTTTCACCAAAATGGTTTATAGTTTTTTCTCAATGACTCTGGAAGTTTTCGAAGTATCGTTATAATTTTGGCACCGAAATTTTCAGAACAAATGAGGCTGTAACATACATTTTTTTTTTCAAAAAGTAAGATAAAAATAATTGAAGTTTAAGGTTCTGAGACTCCTTAAAAAATTCAGGTCTTTCAAAATAAAATCCTCCGCGTGATTACCACCTTGGTATGTTAGAAATTCTGTCATACACAAGGATCTCAATATCTCACCTATTAATAAACACATCAACTATCTCTCTAGAAGATCCTAAAATAGACTAACAAATCATACTAACCCACTAATAAGGGCTCAGCTAATTTTTGCTCACAATAATGGAACCCATGCCTTACCCTATTAAACTTACAATAATTATTTCCATCTAATTTTTCCAGACACTTTGCATTCCAACTCAGACCTCTTTAATTACATTCTTCATCACTCCTTCTATAGCCTCTTTCAGCCAACTATCTCTCTCTCTCACTCCAAGACCTCCATCATTATCTATTCAGCTAATCATCCGCTCTTTACTTACCCTGTCACCATTCTTACCTCCCCTCTCTTGAACTAGTTTTCTGAACATTATTCTACACCCAGTCAAACAAGAACCATTTTTACTTTTCCCTTCCTTCTTCCTCAGCTTTCATGTCATCAAAAAAAAGTTTAAATAATATTGTATTTATTACTATTGTAATTTTACAATAATAATAAAAAAATTCTAAAAAATCGTGTAAAATAATACTCTTCTCTTGCTCAGACATCTACAACGTAGAATCTATCCAAATGAGGAGGGGGGATGTTGTTAAAATTATATAAAAATTATATAATCTTATCTTACGATAAGATAAGAAAAAAGAAAGAAAAAATTAATCTCTTAAAAATCTCATCCTCATTGTAAGTAGTTCATTCTCTTTCCAATCCTCTTTCCTCTCCCTTTCTTCTTATTCATGATTTTTAAATTCCTGTGTGTATTAAAGCACATTTTTAATACGTTTGTTTTAATTTTAATAAATTTCAAGGCTCCTATATCATACTGAGTAAAGAGTTCATCGGACTGGCACTCGCTACTATATGATTGTTGTTGTTGACGTATAACAAGTGTACTCGGATCAAAACGATGTAGCGAATAGGAACATTGCAGAGCAGGCAAGTAATGCAGTTTTATAGATGTCTACAAAGTACAGATATACTGGGCACTCGTGGATTACCATACCTAGCTATTTATAATTTATTGGCGACTTTCTAAACAATTACACAAAACAAAAAACAACAACAACAGAAAAAAAAAATTTAGAAAATTGAGTAATAACTCATAGATGAACAATTTCAATAGTCAATTAAGAATCGGTTAAAATTTGAACATTAAATTTTCTAAAAGCATCAAATTAATACTGTTATAAAAATTCCTCTCAGGTCTCCTGTGTGAATGTACGAGTAAATTCAGTCTAACATGGATGATAATCGTAAATGACGCTTTATTCACAAATAATCAGGACAAAAGAAACACAGGTATTAAAAGCAGATTAACAGTACAAATAGGAAACACAGCACTTGTACAGATTAGCGACACAACAGGAACAAAGATACACTTATAATAACAGTCACAGCACTTTCAATATCGTTCGGCTTACTTGTTTTCTAGTTCTCACTATGGACAAATCTCCTTAGTAATACTCTGCACTCCCAAAGCAGATACAGGCTGCTTCCGGACGGATTCGTTAGGTCACGCTATCAAGAGATACCTCGGCAGATTAGCTCAGCCAATGACGAAATGCCGTGAGATTATTCCAATAGATTCCGTGATCTCTTCACTCATGAAACGACTTTCTGTATTTAAATATGCTCCAGCTAGGAGGGACGTCACAGGAAAAATTCAAGGAAAGTCCGTAATTTTCTCCTTATTCGAGATATCGCGAGGATTTCAGCATTTTCTAGAATGATCGTGTTGATTTCAAAGTAGCCATTTCTCACCAAGTCGATAAAACGGGTGTCAAATTCGTCGCCAGTGGTAATAGGTCGCTATTTAAGCTTTCCTTGGCTGACCGACGAAATCTCTATATACGTCTCATTTCCCTTATAAAGGAAACGTTGCAGAGAGATTAAAATGTTGTTACGAGGTCGTAACAACATTTTAATATGATTGTAATATTCATCAGAAGATTGGTATGTTTAGAAAGTATAAATTTCAGGTGATTTTTTTTTTCAAAAATATTAAATGAAACTCAACAAATGAATGTCGAATTGTAAATACTTTGTAAATTGAAAATATGAGAGTATAACAGATTCACATGCAATTTTGTTTGTTTAATATTAAATTAACTTGAAAATTTCTATTTAATTCTTCAATTGAAATTAAATATTAGATTTTTTTTTTAAAAAAAAATACTTTTGTAAAGAAATTTTCATGTGTAAAAATATTGTTATATAAATAAAATGGAAATTATATTTTGTTGATTTACATTTAATTTTAAATAATTTCCGTAATAAGTATTACATATCATCTATACTAAATGTATATTAAACTTTCAATTTAATACAGGAATGTGGAAAATTGTATATTTTTATATTTCTGAATTTTAAGAACACAGTATGGAAAAAAGTATAGACACAGTACTGTAAAAGTACATAGTACTGCAAAATGTCCTTATAATTATTCTAACTTATAATGATATTGATCCTTTTTTTCCACTATTTTAAAAATAATCCTTGAATGCGCCCTTTTCATCAGTATTAGGCAACGAGAACTTTAAAGTAAGGCATTAATATTTTAAGCATAACAGGCATGAAGAAAATTAGCCAAATTTTCTAAATGGTTGTGTATTTCTTGAATACATATTCGTGTGAAAAGCAAAAGTAAATGTTACATAAACATAATTTTTTATGGAAAAGTTTTGAGTAAGAATAATTGAAAGCTTATAAAAAGGAATTTAAAATTTCAATGTTGTGTCCAAAATTAAAATTTTATAACGAAAGCCGAGATCAAAATTGTTTTCTATATGTTACAAACTGTCATCCAGATTACTATGATATTTTTTGGCGCTGAATTTACTCTTCAAGCATTTATCTATGATATAATGTCATAGATTAATTTTCATTCAACCTCAAACTAAACAAAAATTTTGTTTTAGTTTACCTCATCTAATTCACGTAATAGGAGTTGAGAAAATTAGAATAATATTGTTGAAGAGATAAAAAGTATAATAAAATAATTGTTCCAATTGCAAACATTTAAAATATACTTATGTGGTGCCCTATAGACGTTCCGGTTCCACTAGCGCCTCCTGCAGACACTTGTAGTAGCAATCAATCAGTTACCAGACTACGTGACGAGAAAAAGACTTTGACGCGTGGCGAAAGAATTTCATTTTATTTTCTGACGCATTGTTGATGATGAACTTTTAAATTGATCTTTATAATGTATCTTGATATTAACTTTGTAATTTTCTTATATTAATTAAATAATTCAGCTCAATAAATGTATTTTTTGTCGTCGGTCATCACCGACGCTAATGATCATTGAATACCTCTGAAGAGTGAACAATTTTTGGAACTTTTTTCATACCCTTGTTTTAATGTACAAAATTGTTGAAATACACACACATACATTTAAAAATTATAAAAATTGATTAATAAAATAAATAAGGTGAATTTCAAATTCATGGTTGATTATTTATTTCAGTGAGAGAGAGAGGCAACAAGTATCCATAATGCTGAAGAAACAGCTCCGCCGCTCAGAAGAGCGTAGAACAGAGAAGAAGAGAGTGAATTTTACCTTGAAATTGATTTTATACTAGGAGTTTCTACCGATTACCTGGTACAAGATGAAGGGATCCTGAAGGAATTTCCCTGACGTCTATCTGTCTAATAGGAATTATTTCTGACAGGTTTATGATTACGTTATTGTGTATTCAAAAGATTTTATGAGCGCGTGATCTAATAAATTAAAAGATAATTTGGAATTGAATCAGAAAATAGAAATGAATTCTTTACTTTTGAGTTACAGATCGGGAAAATTAGGAAATAAAATTATTTTTTCAGTGAAATTATAACAAACTTACGTTGAATCATTGTATACATATATTTCTTAATCTTCTTAAGATATTCTCTTAGGATTTTGATTAACGGAAGGAAGAATTTGATTAAAAAATAGGATAATTTAAATTAAATAAACTGAAGACCGATAGCTGATTTTATTTGCATATCATTGCTTTTCACACCCCTAAAAGGCATTAATAATTCTAAATAAAACGTTTCTAAAAACTAGCTAATAGTTCAAGTTTTGTCGGTGTGTTTAATATGGGGGGGGGGAAGAAATGATCTTTTAATTTAACTCCTTATAATTAACTTTTGATTTAGCAATGCTTCAATCGTGTCGTGGATTTGAGTCCTAGGTCCAATAAGGACCCGCATTATAGACCAACTGGATGTACTTTAAATCTGAAAGGATGTAAACTCCTTATGTTGACACAATTTGGATTAAGGAGAGTGGAGTGCTGGATCAAATTTCTTCCTCGTTTCTTTATAGTAGTTTAAATAAAGAAGTCTATGGTCAAAAGTCTTTGAGTTTCTTTTAATGCGACCTTAACAAAAACAATCAATATCGTACTCTGACAATAATATACTAATGATCATTAAATGATGCACCCGAAAAACTTTTTAAACTACTTTATACTCTAGTCTTAAATAATGAAATTATTGAAATAAATATTTCCATTCATATATTGTCTTTAACAAAGTCAAAGGAATTAATTATGCAGAACTTACTTTTAAGTTTTAATATTTAAATATCAGCTTTATGTATTCACCCCCTCAGACTTAACATATGTATAAGTAGTAGTACTAATTAATCTTGATCTTTTTTCATCTGAAAGTATATTTTCGTTTATAAATACATATTATCTGCACTGTCTTTTTCCTTTTGTTTCCAAAAAATTCATTTTCAGTTCTTCAAAAATATTATCTTAACCTTTTGATTGTTATAGATCTCGTTCTAGGTCTATTAAAAGAAAGGATACATTTATTTTAAAAGGTCACTATTTGAATCAGATGGGGATGAACTCAAAGCGAGTTCTGCATTGGCGCGCAAAACTTATGCAATAACTAGGTATTTTTTCTGCCGTAAGTTCACGAGGAATCATCTGAGAGACAAAAAATTCATAAATAAGAGACAGCACTTTTTACTTAAACGATAACGAAAGCATAGTTGTGGGAAAATGAATGCAATGCTTATAGTATGGAATCAAAAAAAAAAAAAAAAGGTTTTATTGAACTCATAGTATCGTTACATATGATTGTTTTTCCAAGAGGAAGAACAACAAGCATATGTTTCTTAGTATGGGATATCCCCGCTCTTTACTGCAATGGTTGCTTCGCACCGCTCTCCATACTCAGTACCAGATTGTCCAACGGTGCTTGAGGTAAGAGCACCCATTCCTCAATCAACATCTGTTTCGGTTGTTAGGTGTTCCAGGAGGACATAATCGTGCCGCAAGGCATCTCCCCAAAACATCCTACACATGTTCTAATGGATTTAAGGAGAGAACGCTGACCAATCCATATTCAAGTGATATCTTCATTTTCCAGTATTACTGAACATCAGCAGTCCGATGTGGCCGTGCATTGTCATCCATAAAAATGAGATCTGGTCCGATAGCACCTCGGAACAGACGCATGTGGGGAAAGATCACCTCCTTTCATCCTTACAATAGCGATCTCCAGTTACAGAATCTCTGCCGAAAACATGGGGCTCAGTCCACCCGTGCCTCCACAGACGACAACTCCAAGACCACCGTAACGGTCGCTTTCAGTGATGTTACTGGGATGAAACCGTGTTCCGACCTCTAACCAAATCAACTGGCGCTGAGAATCGTTTGTGGCACTGAAATGACTTTCATCTGTAAAGAGGACACAACTCAATTGATGAGATGTCCAGTTTTTGTGTTTCTTACACCACTCTAAACGGTGCCGCCGACGGCCAACTTTCAAAGGGATGCAGGGATCAAGACGACGGGAGAATAGGCCAACACCGTGAAGGCGTATGAAGACAGAAAACCGCGACACTTGTCGCCCTGTTGCTGTACACAATTGCTGAGCAATGGCGCTTGCTGACTGGTATCGGGCTCTTTTCGCCTGCAGGACGATATATATGGGTCATACACTGCAGTTGTATTCCTAGGGCGACCCACACCTACCTTTCTAACGGCGGTACCTATGGTTGGGAAGGCTTACCAAGCGCGCGAAACGACACTTTTATTGATGCCGAACTCTTCAGCTACACTTTTCAAATTACACCCTTGCTCCAGCTTTCCTATCATTCTTCCACGTGTGAAGTCGTCCAGGTGATTTCTTCTAGCCATATTTCACGAAAGAATTCAATTGCACTTGCAGAGAATGTCTTTAATTAGACCTCCATTTTTTTCTTTTAATGTAGTCTTAAGCCCTTCCGCACGCGTTTTGAGTACACTCACGACACCTATGACGTTTTGTTCTTGACATTTGCATACGCATCACCTTTCTTCTGAATTTTGTGTTCATTGTACTAATCGCAATAACCCCTTTTCTGCAATTTCATGGCTATCAGCTTAAAATTTACATTGTTGCTTAAGTTTTGCATACCAATTAGTTTGGCATTTAAATCTAAAGAGTTCGTTTTTCGTTCTTGTATGTGATAAAGTAATGCAACCCAAGAAAAAGTAAATAATTTAACTAAAAATAATAATTCAAATAAATTTAATAATTTTTGATAAACTTCATTAGTCTTTGTTGAAATTTAAAACATTTTTAGAAGGGAAGGGTAGTTAATTGTTGTTTCATATATATATATATATAGTAATATATATATATATATATATATATATATATATATATATATATATATATATATATATATATATATATATATATATATATATATATATATATATTCGTATTTAATTGTTAAAAAGGCAAAATATACTAAAAAATATGGTTGAATTATAATTTTATGGAATCAATATTTTAATGTTAAATAGAGAAACTACATAGACTGAAAACTAAAACTTTAATTCTTATTAAACCAGCAAATTGAAACATTTATTTACTTACAAATAAAAATTTATTTTATTTGTGAAATTATTATTATAAATAACAAAAAGCTTTGAGTGGATCGAAAATAATGTGTAAGAGTTTCGAACTAAGTATTAATTCGTAAAAAGCTATTGTTAAAAAACTAAATTTAATTAAATGGGGTATGAAATCATTTTCCGTTATTTTAACATTTGAAAATATTATCAAAATAATTATCCATATTTTTTATTAGAGGGAAAAGAAATGTACTCTTCAGAAGAAAAAAAATTCGAAATATGTGTGAGATCTTATGTGTGAGATTTGACAGGGAAAACTAATTAAAGTCTTGAATCTTGCATGTTTTTGCATTGTTTATCGTTATTTCAGAAATTCCCTTACTCCATTGCTCTTTCTGTCGCAGAAAAAACCCACATGTTATACCTTTTAAGTGTATCAGTTAATTAATCAATTACAATCGAGTGTTTTGTGGAAATTTTCCTGCAAAAAAGAAAGCTTAAAAGTTTAAGAGATATGCTTTTAAAAATTAATTCGAGTTTTATCGAAATCGGTGTTTAGAAATAAAATAAATGGGATTAATTTTCCATATGAATAATTCCTGAATAAAAGGAAAAAAAGGGGAGTTGAATGCTTAAAGTAGTCTTTTCTTTCCTCCCAGAAAAAATGGTCTTTATTGTAAGGTAAATGTAAACGTGTAGTGGTAGAAACTTGTTTTTTTATCAGTAGAAAAACGTGCCATGTTCATATTGTAATTTTAAGACTATTGAACGTTATTTTACTGGATCGTGAGGATCAGGTGTGCTTGTGCAATTTCCGTTTCCTCCAAATGTTAAAAAGAGTAAAACGCCTTGCAATCGTCAGAAGGAAAACTAAAAGGCAAGAAATTGATAGTAGCCAATTCTAAAGGTCAGAATAATTGCCACCTGATAATTCTGGAGAGGCCATTGGGCACAGATGCTGATACACACATTCATAATTGCTGTTTTATGCTACACGTCCGTGCTTTGGGTGTCCACTGTTTCACTTGGACTCAGCGCAAAATCTTTGCCTGTCTTGTCAATTTTTCAACAAGAACCACAGGCTATGGAAAATAATTTTATAAAAAAAGTCAAATTCAGCAGTGGAAAAAAACTCCAACATCTAATTATACTGCAAAATAAACTTTTGAAAACAAAGTTTTGAGTGTTTTCTCACTACATGTAGAGTCTGCCCAGCCTTCCCTGTCTCAACCTTATACAGGAACACATAAAGTTTTATTACGAGCAAACAAAAATTTCATCATCTTGAAAGATAATAAAAAGATTACTGTGACCATCGACAGAATAAAGCCAGTTCATCTTTTGCCAGACAATGTTAATTTATCTGAAAATAAATTCGACTTTCTTGGATCAACACATTAATTCCCACTCTTTCAGCAAAGGAGCAGTTACCATTGCCTGAAAAATCACCTATGCTTAACCGTGAAAGTTGATGAGCTCATTGTACAGATAAGTATTAAGATTTTATATCTTAAAAATTACAAATTCCTTATTTTCTTTTGTGGAAGGGGGATAGTTTGGCAGCACTAGAGTGACATTTTAGTTATTTAAAAGTAAAAAGTATAAATTTGTATTTGGCGAAAATGTTGTCATTCCAGATTGTTTTTGTTTCAGCGTGAAATGATATACAATAACAGAAAAAAAGAAAAAAAAAAAAAGAAAGAAAAACGACGCACCAAGGAATTGCGCGATTGTAATCAAATTTCGTAAGCAAAGACATTTGGACCATACATGTAAATGATTAAAATTTGGTGTCCAATGAATGAATAGTAGAGCTACAGCACATTGGAACTGCCCAATCAGCAGCAGCGATTCTCAATCTGATGGTCACATTTTCTGTTGCACTACGATTTAGGATACCTTTCAACGACTGAAAAAAAATGCCTCGCCGCAAGTTTCGAGCTCATTACGAGCAACTGTCAGAGTTTGAAAGAGGTCGTATCATAGGATTGAAAAAGGCAGGTTGGGAAAATCGGAGAATTGCTCGTCATATGGATCGAAACGATGAGGAGATTAGAAGATGCTGGTAAGAATGATTGGACAATGGACTAGGGCCACAGCAGATCAGGAGGACAGAGTGATTGTCAGATCAGCTGTCACAGCGCCTGATTCATCGTTATCAACCATAAGATGTGTGACCCGCACATGAGTGTCCACCATGACCATTCACAGACGGCTGATAGAGCGTAATCTAAGCTCGTACCGGTCGCTCTGCCACCTGCCACTCACGCCTGCACACTGTCGCGCCAGATTACAGTGGTGCTTGGCTAGATCAGGTTGGAATGATGCTGACTGGGGACGTATAGTGTTTAGCGACGAATCCCGCCTCGAACTGTGTCTTGACGATAATCGAAGACGTGTCTGAAGACGTCAAGGGTAGCTTGCCGATACTGCTTTCACTATTGCACACCACACAAGCCCTCAACCAGGAGTTATGATCTGGGGTGCCTTTCCCTTGATAACTGGACCTCTATGGTTGTCATTAGAGGCACACTTACAGCTCAGTGGTACGTCGACGACATTCTGAGACCTGTTTTGCTACCGTTCCTTTTGCAATACCCTGGCCTTATTTTTCAGCAAGATAATCCCGGAACACATACGGTACGGGGTGCTGTGATCTGTCTTTACAGCTTGTCAAACACTTCCTTGGCTAGCGAGATCTATCTCCAATCGAACATGTCTGGGATATGATGGGAAGGCGGCTGCATCTATCAGGGAATGTTGATGCCCGACAATTGGAGCAAATTTGGCAAGAAATACCACAGGAGACCATCTGGGAGCTTTATCGCTCTATGCCACGTAGTGTGGCAGTTTGCATCCAGACTAGAAGTGAGTCTACATCTTATTGAGCTGGTTACTTTGTAACTATGTAATTCTGAAATAAATCCTTCAATTTTTCTGAAATTTTAATCATTTTTTATTATGTACATAATTTTACCATCGCCAATTTTTATCTCCATCGGACAACTCCAACACCTTGGTGCATTGGTTTGTTTGTTTTTTGTTATAGAATGTATATTTGCTAAGATAATGATATGTAAAACGTAGTGTAAAATAATTTAAAATAAAGATATATAATTTAACACACCTTTTATTGTAACCCCACTATGATAAGCAAACGCCAAATATCTCAGTATCCAGATCTACTGTTCAATGTCGCTTACAAGGAAGCAACTTTCATGTCAGTAATATAAGGTGAATACTAATATTTTATCAAAGCATATACTGGTATGCAAAAATTAAGGACGAAGTCCGATAAATTAGCATATCAGCCGAGATTAATTAGGGTGGGGTACGGTTGCACAGATATGTAGCTAGATGTAATGCGAGAGTGTCGGATTCGGATAAAGCCTGCCGGCTGTGTAAGCTCAGCATTTCTAGGAAAGCAATTGTACGGTGTATATCAGTTCATATAACGTCGAGTCGCTTCCTCAATGTGAAATATCGAACAATCATCAATCAATCATAAATGTTAGACGATCATTGGAAATCAATCATCAATGTTAGACGACATCTGATGATTTTACACAATGTCGAATCATTGGAAAGACAGAAGAAAGTTGAAGTGAGTGGCAAGTGTGGCTGCAGAGACTGGGATTGCTCTCAAATCGTTTCACGACTTTGAAGAAAATTTCAAATTACAAGAACGACGGTTCAGCAGTGATTGTCCACAAGCTGCCACGCCAGCGGACGACCGGTATATTTCCCTACAGTTCAAAAGGACCAAGCGGCAAACAGCGGGACAATTCATTAGACATACGGATAAGTGATTCGATGACCTATATCACATTTTACCATGGCCAGAAGGCTGCATAGTGTTGGTCTGTTTGCCCAACGACTTGTACAGTGTGCATCTTAAACGCCTGATCATCGGAGAAGGCGTTTTCTGTGGTGCTGGGAACACCAGAACTGGACAGATACTCAATGGGGTCGAGTACTCTTTACGTATAAGAGCAGGTTTAGTCTGAGTAGTGATTCTGAACGCATACACATTTGGAGAGAGCTGGGAATCACAATAATCTCTCCAACATCATCGAAGGAGACCGGTTTGGAAGTCGCGGTGCTCTCGTTTGGGAAGGCATCATGTTCTTCCCAAGGCTTCTAATTTTTATGTGAACAGTGTACTTTTTTGGAATAGCAATATACATATTTCAATTTTTAGAAGGATAATATTTAATTATATCCTACGTAAAATAAAAATACGTTGGCGAATAATTTGGATATTTTGGTAATTATAGTACATTTTGCAATTATTGCTTTTAAGCAAACCATCCCATAAATTTTTAGAAACCTATTTAAAATGTGAAGATTATAACATAGAATACAAAATGATGCAAATTTTTAAATTTTTAGGAGTCCTTTTTTTACTACTATACTAATGATAAATATATTTTTTAGACTTATAAAATTAATTCTACTTATAATTGATATATGGCTATACAAGTCTTTTTTTTTTAATTTAATTATTTTTACACATTTCATTTTACACATTTTTTTTATTTTTATAAGTCTTATAATTTTCAAATTTAAATAGACATTTTTAAAAAATCTTTCCCCAGCATTGGTTTTTTTGTGTGTATTATAAGAGAAATTTTCATAACCATTTTTAAACCGGGTGAAAAATTTGGATATCGTATTTTGAGTTTTTGTTTCCTGGATGTCATTGGAAGTTTTTGTAATATGCTCTTATTTAAATACATTTATTTCCTAATTAACAAGACATATTTAAGTGAAAATATTTATTTTAGTAAATTAATTTAGATATCGTTATTTTTAGACAATTTATTGTCTTTTATATACTTTCTGAATTCTAGCATACAATTTTTTGAAATCCCTTACTCTTGCCCTTCGATTTTTAGTTTTCACCAATTTTAATTATAAAGCTGCCGAGGCGTATGACTTGAACCCCATAAAACATTGTTTAATCATACATATCTGTCCAAAGTCAGAAATAGCAATTTGAATTGCTTTATTTCAGTATCTGATTCTTTGGTTTTTTAAAAATTTACAAAGTTTTTGGGAAATTTTTAAAAATATTACAATAGTATTGCATATTGTGCTTACATATTTTCAGTTCATAACTGAATTACTATTATTTTAATTCACATGTATTACCTAATATAGGTTTACTTAATTTTGCTTATTATTTTTAGTAATTATGTGATTTTGAATATGAAGTATTAGAATACAACTCAGTTTCTTTTGTACTATATATATATACACACACACATATATATATATGTGTGTGTGTGTGTGTGCGCGTGTGTGTAAGATAAAGAAATGAATTTATCATTAAGAAGCATAAAAGTAAGAGAAAAATTAAAAAATCCAAAATCAACAAAAAAAAAAAAAAAAAAAGAAGTAAAAAAGATTAAACTGAATCAAATTTGAAACTAAAAGAATATATATATGTGGTTACGTCTGTTAGAATAATTAATTTAATAACTTAACCAAAATTCTATTACCTATTTAATCTTTGTATCTTTGTTTTCCTGTCTTACATATTCGCATATGAAATTCAACAGTTAATATTTTTTCAGCAAAGATTATTCCAGCTTTAAAATTCCCCTTATATTTCTCTTTCTTTTATAGCCCATATATATATATATATTTCAAGCGTTACTCTCCAATCGAAACCTAAAGTAAAAAACGTTGAATTAGCAAAAATTCTAATAATTATACAAGCCTTCCCAAAATTAAATCAATTTGGTGTCGATTTGCACTGCTTACGTGACCTGCAATTGTAAATTCCCTGATCTTATTATGAACGAATAAAGAATTTTAACCCTCGGAACGTCTTCATGTTTCTTCCGAACCATCACAGATTAAAGTACCTGCAAATGGGTGGAAATTTTGAATATAAAACTTTCTACGAAGAAAAAAAACTTTTTTAAACCATCGCATTCACGCCAGATTCACAAAATTGGTGTAAAGAACTTTTATGGCGGCGGAACATTACACTCTTTTTGTTTGAAATAGGGCTTTTAAAAGGGTAAATAAACAAGCATTTTCAATTTTCAACAAACTCTTTCTTCCGATGGATCAATGCTGTTCGACTGTTGGTAACACATCAATCAATAACTCCCGAGACTAACATTGAAAACAACATTTTTTTTGCAAAATTTTTTTTTATTCATCAACATAACACCTTTTGTTAATCACCTTTTAGGGTGATACAATCGTTCCAACGCTTTTCCAAATCTTCCCCCCCCCCAATTTTTTTTCGCAAGAAATCTTTTTTGTTGCGAGTAAATAGCGATAAACAGCTTTCTGAATCATTGACTCGTGGCTGTTTTTGTTCCATCGAAAGCAATCGCGGCACCCACTTGGAAAAAACCTTTTTCATGCTCAATTTTTCATGAAGGATAGTAAATACACTTCCATATGATATCTGTGTCATCTCAGCAATCTCACGGAGCTTCACTTTACGATCTTTCATTATAATTTTTGTCACTTCACTCACATTTTCCGGTGTAACGGCTTCCACAGGTCTACCCGAGCGTTCCGCGTCATTTGTGTCGGTACGACCACGTTTAAACTCGGCAAACCACCGACAAATCGTTGCTTTTGATGGACAAGAGTCCGGGTAACATTTTTCAATCCATTGTTTTGCTTGCACGGTGTTTTTACCCATTAAAAAACAATGTTTTATCAGAACACGAAACTCGGTTTTTTTCCATTTTTAAAACAAACTACAAAACGACTTTACTCCAACCTCGATAACTCAGCTGTTTCTGGTCCGATCGACTTAAAATTTTGACATGTTTCAAGCAAGGATTAGTACTTTAGAAAGACCTGGTTACTGGTTTACTACGAGCGCCATCTATGGGTTAGTCTCGGGAGTTATTGATTGATGTGTTAGTATGACATACGCTGTTGGAAACATCTAATGTATTTGCGCCGGGAAACCTGCAGACTAATTTATTCCGGTTTCGTGTACTGTTTGTGGACGTAAATAAATGATAAGAGTGGTCGAATGAGTGAGTGATGTATCCGAAATGGGAGGGCAGTGAAGAGCAGAAACAGAGTATCAAAGAAAACTATAAGGTAATCAAATGTCTTAAAGATGCTAGGATGCCAACTTTATCTCAGTCTGGAGAACCTCTTCCTCCCACACCAAACACTGAGGACACACTTAGGTCTGGTTAAATGGACATGAGAACGATATGCTCTCATATGCAAGTTAAACCTATGCAACTTATGTAAGTTAACCTATGCAATTATTTACTCGTAAGTAAGTTAAATCTATGCAATTATGTACTCGTATGTAAGTTAAGCATGTGACATTGGGCTATTCGCGGTTTCTCTTCACTAACCTTGGGGACTTTTAATTGAGATTGATTGCTTTCGCTAAACAACCTTTGCCCAACCAAAAATGAAACGTGATACGTAAAGTTATTATGTAAAGCATTTAGGAATGAAGTGAAGTGGTTAAGTTTGGAAATATATAAACTCCGACTGAAAGTAACAAGAGTATCTGAAAGAGGATCTGAGAGAGAGACTGTGAGAGGTGAAGCTGAAGAGATAAATAAGTGGAAGGAGGAATTAAAGATTACAATAGAGGGTTCGAGTAGAGATTGCTATTAGAAGGATATTGCCTAGTGTTTTCAACAGTTGCTCCAGAGTCCGAGTTGCAGTCGAGGAAGGATTAGTGGTAAGAGTCTGTCAGATTACTATTGGTGGGTTGAACTAAGGTATTAGAAAGCTTACCCTGGAGAGCATAGCCATTTGTGGTCATAGTAAATATATGTGTATAAATTGTTAAAAGTTGTTTTGGTGATTCTGTAATTATTTGTGTCGTAGTGTTTAATAATAGAATCTAGTGATGACACAAAATGACGCCCGGGTCGGGAGGGCGCCTTAAGCATATGCACACTCTCAAACCTATGCAATTTTATAACATCTCAACTGAGACCTTCAAAACAAAGATCTATCAGTGAAAATTCTCAACCAAGAAAACTCTAGTCAGTTGAGTTTATGATGATGCTCTCAAGAGATCATGCCTGCACAATAACCAGTACTTTCCAAGAACTCTACCAAGATTTGTAGTATTTTTTCAAATAAATGTGAATATTCTGATTTTATTTTATGTTTTTATCGTGTTTGAAAATTATATGATGATAATGATGTTGTCTAAGAAATTTCTGGAAATTTTAATCCTCTTTCCTGACTCAAGTATAATACATAGATACCTTAAAAGGTGTGTAAAATGGATGGACCATAATTATTTTATGTTGTTTCAGAATGCTGCTATAGATTGAATAGTGTATAAATTATTAAAACATTTAATATATTTAATTATCGTATTATATTAATGTTTATATTTTAATATTTTCAAAGTGTAATTCATCCCATGCTGAAATTTTTATGTAACAGTATAATAACTAGTCTACATTGACGCTTGAGTAGAATTATTAGATCCTCATTTACTCCGTAGCAGTTGCATATTATACTGTTAATTAATCTTTCCTTTTTGACTTTTTCTTCTTAAAATTTATGTACATTTTACTGTTAATTTTGTTTTTGTTTAATTTTGATTATTTCATAATATTTTCAAAAGTTCTAACAAATAGATCAGTGGCATGCTAGCAATAACACAAATCTATTACGAAAGTATGTGAGGAAGCTCATTTCTTGTAAGGAAGTCAGGTTCATTGTTATCCACAAATATCAATTAATATTTTAGAAGTATTATTTTGTTAATTGTTATTTTTTATCATTATTGTTATTAACTGAAACTTATACTATAGTAATAATGTGATTTTATATGATGATATTCTAGTAAGAGTACAAATCCTTGCCAGTGACTCTCTCTTAAAATTGGGGAGGGGGCGTTTAATGTAAGGCTAATTAACTATTAGAGATGTTCCGAAAGTAAGTTTCGTTATTCTTTTTAAAAAGCAGGTAGTATACCAGGTAAACAAACAACCACCATAAGAATCCACACCTGTTACTAATTCAACGACGGAAGCAGCGTCACCAAAGGGGGAATGACGATTATTCAGAGCGACGATGAAAAGAGAGTAGCAGCAGAACAGCGTGTCCAAGGTTATTCGAGAAGAAATCTTGATGGTAGACAGAAGTGTACTGACAACGTGGTCAGCAAAAGAAGTGCGTGCTGTTATTCGGCGTGAATGGGCACTTGGGACTAGTGTGTTTGTCATCCATGAACGCCTACAGAACGTGTGTGGTGAACATGTTAAATGACTGGACGCTGGTGTTGCATGAAAAAAGGCAGAGTTTAGAAGATGATTTCAAAGTGGGTGTCCCTCCACATCAACAAATGAAAATAACATTGCTAGAATACAGGACATGGTGAAAGAGGGTAGGCACATAACAGTGTTAGATGTGGCGTCCCCACTGCTTAATGTTCATGCTCAGGCCCATCCAAAAAAATACTGAGGTAGAACAGGCTGTGCAACAATTCCTTATATCGCAGGACACTGAGTTTTACCATAGTGATTTCTTCAAACTGATTTCCCGATACGACAAATATGTCAATATCATTTGCGACTATGTCGAAAAATAGTGCATGATGACATGGTTTATTTTATTTATTATTATTTGGCAATAAAGTTTCCGCGTGAAAAAAAATGACGAAACTTATTTTCGGGAAATCCTTTGTATAATTTAATCAATATTCTACTTCCAGTTAATCTTTGTTTTCCTACTTTACATAGTCGCATATGAAATCCTGATGTCACTGTGGCCACGGTAACCTAGTAGTTAAGGTCGCAGACTTGCGGCCGATGGTTTCGTTCAGTCTTGGACTCGAGCTCTGATGCCACTAAAGACCCGCCGTATAGCCGAGAAGATGCACGTTAAATCTGTAAAGGTTCAAAGTCCTCCTATCGGTGTGAGATGAAAGTTAGGAGAGGGATTGGCCAGATCATATGCCTACTTCGTAACTTTATATAGTTCAAAATTACGAGGTCAGTCGCCGATAGCCATCACGTTGCTTCAAGTGTGACATTCATAAAACTTGTCAATCATGATGCGACTTAATACCCACCCAGTAGGGAGACTGACGCACATTAAAGTGTAGAGGCTCCAAGTCCTCCTGCTAGTATTGTCTAGACGCTTGGAGAAGAAGGTGCCATGTCAGATGTCGTCCTCATCACTTGAGAGAGATCCAAAATTACGAGGCCCCTTTTTAAATAACCCTCGTTATGCTTCTATATATATGAGACGTAAATAAACAATTTATCTATCACTTACATATAAACAAACGATTTATCTGAGTTCAGTGAATTTGCAATGCCATGTGGGTGTGGTAATTTTGCGTTATTTTTCCTTAGCTAATCCAGTGGTTCTTAAACCTTTTAATCTGACAATTTCACTCCCATGCTTCAAAATTTCGAACGACCCCCCTTCCCCATACATAAATGTAAGAATCATATTGTATTTAATTCCTAAATTTAGTAATAAAAAGTAATTATTAAATATAACTTTAAATTCTAATTTATTCAATTTTTAATAAAAACTTATTTTGTTAAATTAAAATAAAATACTCATAACTTTAATATCCTTCAGTTGAAAAACACATTTATCATTAGATATGAGTAAAATAACTTCCTATTTATAATTATTGAAATAAATATCAATCTTAATCGAACTGTATTCTTCTTGTGACGTAACAGAAACAACTAGAAAAGCGCTTTCTTACTAGTCGAAGCAGCGCCGTGACTTATTCGCTTGCGTTGTTCAGGACGTTATGCGTGCACGCTCATATTTTGATTCCGAAATATGCTGAAATTGCAAAGCAAAACGCGATAATAATGCACTTTGGGGTATTTTTCCAATATATGATTTACACCTCAATTTAACAAGTATTAGGATTTTATAATTGAGTTCCACACAAAAATTTAATGTATTAAACGCGACGAGAATATATTTCGACTAAAGTTTCTCATGCACATATATTAAATTTTCGCGAACCCAAATGTGGTCGCACCCCACAGTTTAAAAGTCGCTGGGCTAATCAATCTAGTAGCATGACAAAAATTGCATTAATTAGAACATAATAAAGAAAATATTGAAAAGGAGTTATAAAAGTTTTCTGTTTTTTCTTTATCACTTTACTTTAGTATATGTACTGGTGCGTTGCGCATTTAAATGTTGTGTGATTAAAATGTCACCTTTTAAAATTAGTAAAATAATTTTTCTTTCTTAAAATTTTTAATTATTTTCGACATGTCTTTAAAATCATACAGGGTCAGTTGAATTAAAATTAACAGATTTAGAAAATTAATTAAAATTACTTGATTAAAATTATTTAAGAGGAATAACCTATTAATTAAACGAATCCAAATTAATTTGGAAATCAACGAATTGAGTTTTTTTTATTTATTTATAAGAAATTTATAAGCAAAATAGAAACAGATGCTGATGCAAAAATATATCAATATCAATA
>BMAW01130280.1:0-16475 GCA_019974015.1 Nephila pilipes | reverse complement strand
AAGCTGACGGATCAAAACCTTTCACAATCCGTACAGACGCAAGTAATTATGCCTTAGGAGCAGTCCTACTCCAGGGAAGTGGCCCCGATGAACATGTCATCGAATATGCAAGTCGTCTGATGATCCCAGCAGAGCAAAACTACTCCACAACCGAGCGAGAAGCCTTGGCGGTAGTGTGGGCTTTAGAGAAGTTTAGAGGTTACATAGAGAATCAACAAATATTCCTTGCATCAGATCATCAACCTCTCAAATGGTTGTTAAGCATAAAGTCACCTTCTGGCCGTCTGGCAAGATGGGCTCTGAAAATTCAGTCCTTCAACCTGAAGATCGATTATACCCCTGGAAAATCTAATGTAATAGCTGACATGCTGTCAAGACCGTCATATACTGAAGGCGCAGCCTCTGATGTGTGTGCCATCACTGTGGACATGCCATCCAGGAAGTCCAGTGATATTCGAAAGGGACAGCTGGAGGACGAAGAACTAAAGAAAATCATCGACTGCTTTGAGAGCATGGACAAAGATGAAAACTTTGCCAACTACACCAGTCGAGGATACCTAATGAATCAGGGTATCTTGTATAGGTATTCACCTGAGAGTGAAGAGGAAGAAGCTCAGCTTGTAGTTCCTACACAAGAACGAGAAAGAATCCTTCAAGAATACCATGATGCCCCGACAGCTGGTCATTATGGCGTAGAGAACACCTATAAGAAAATTGCATCCCGATACTACTTTCGAGGTATGAAAAAGTTCATCTCAGATTACATCAAGACTTGTCCTGAATGCAATCGTTATAAACCAACATCCCAAAAACCAGCAGGACTCTTGAGAACACCCGCCTATGCACAAAGGTTTGAAACGCTGGCCATTGATCTTTTTGGCCCTCTTCCAGAAACTCCCACTGGCAAGAGGTGGATCTTTATCGTAGAAGATACAAGCACAAAATGGGTAGAACTCTTTGCTCTTGCTAAAGCCAGTGCTGAAAACTGTGCTAAAATACTCATCGAAGAGGTATTCCTACGATATGGTCTTCCACGAAGACTAATAAGTGATAACGGACCACAGTTCGTAAGTGACGTCATGCAACTAACTTGTGATTTGCTTGAAATTACGCAAGACCTCATCCCAGTCTACCACCCGCATGCGAACCCATCAGAACGAAAAAATCGAGACTTAAAACCTAGATTAGCAATACTGGTGGAAGACGAACATTCGGCTTGGGAGGATAAGTTACCTCTAATTCGGTTCGCAATGAATACTTCAGTTTGCGACACCACTGGACACACTGCTGCCTATTTACAATATGGAAGACAATTGAGAACTCCAGACGATATCAGGCATGATATCCGACAAGTGATTGACAACGATAACTTTGTACCGGAAATCACCCCTTATCTCAAGAGGTTTGCCAATTCAATCTTGGATGTCAAAGATAGAGTTGAACAGAAACAGGATCGTCAGAAAGGTAACTTCGATCGACGAAGAAGACGAAAGTACTACAAACCTGTTGACAAAGTTTGGGTGACCATTCATCCCATAAGTCGGAACAACAGAAGCAAGAAATTCATGCCAAAGATGGAAGGTCCTTACCTCATTCTCACCTTGAGATCTCCAGTAACGTATGAGATTGCCGACCCGGCCAACCCAGACCAAGTCCTTGGAACTTATCACATTTCTGCCCTAAAGGACACTATCATGAGCCTGGAGTAGAAAGAGACACTGGACCAGTGGCTCCACTTAGAAAAAGAGGACGTCCCAAGAAATTACCTCCTGGTTCCGAGCCGAGACGTCAACGGAACCAGAGGGGGAGTCTGTAACACACTAATTTCAAAAGGAGACTGTAGATGGCGCCACCTTATGGGAATAATCCTCAAGGTCAGGGCGCGGCTATGTCATATAGTATTTTTGCCAGAGAGAGCTGGGATTTCGTGGAGTAAGGTCTCCTGTTGCTGTCCAACCCTGGACTATGTAAAAGTTTACTTGTGATAAATTTAATTCCTTCTAAATGTTACTGTTAATTGTTTTAATTCCGTCTTTGTAACTGTGATGTTTTATGTCATTAAAAATATAGTAATTTACCCCGAGATGTTATTGAATTGTTTTGCGTTAAAGCAGTTATGGCATAAGAACGTCGGTTACATTTCTAATATTTAAAATATACTTATTTTAATTTTATTATAATTGATAGACCAATAAAGTTTAAAAAACTTTAGTGAAAACACAAAATAAAATTTTAAGAAACTGGTGCAGAAAAAAATCAATTAACCCACAATATATATACTCAAGGAACGAGATCTTTAAAATCATACAAAAATAGAATTTTCTTAAAACTATAAATATAACAAGTATGGAAAGAGTAAAATAACTAGATTTGAAACATTATATAAATCAAAGTATGATTATTACAAGCAAAGATTTTCACTCACGCACAGAAATATCGGATGTTATTTCTTCCACACAAATCGAGTACTTCACACAAAAGACGATGAATTCGAATTCTTACTTTAAAATATCTTGGGTGATATTTCTTCTATTTTACGTTAAATATCGGATGATATTTTTTTTTCCAAATATAAATCACGCAATCTTCCACTTTAAATATCGGATGATATTTCTTCTATTTCACTTTAAATATTGGATGATAGTTCTTCAAATGTAAATCCCACAATCTTTCAATTTAAATATCGGATGATATTTCTTTTATTCCATTTTAAATATCGGATGATATTTCTTCAAATATAAATCAAGCAATTTTCACTTTAAATATCGGATGATATTTCTTCAAATAAAACAAAAGTGCACTTTACATAGCACTTTCAAAATAAGTGTCGGGGCGACACACACAGAAACTTCTACACACGTAGTGAGCCGATCAAGGGAAAAAAATGTCCGACGAGTCAGGCCACACGTTCGGGCGCCAATGTAATCCTTCTCCAATGTTGAAATTATTTCAGGACGAAATAATGAATAGCCAGGATGGTTTCAGGAACAAATATTATTTAATGCTCGATACGTTCCACAACACAAGACAGGATACAAATACAAAAATAAAACACAGATTCAGGAACATGACTACATCGTTCTTCTTACCAAGTCTTTCGCCTTCGATTGCGCTTGCGCTCGCTAGTCGTCCTGCTCGCCAAAAAAGAACATGTGGCGCCATCTGGCAACCGTTTAATAGTTACATGGAAGGTAGTGGTAAATTACAGTGTTACACACCCCATTTCTCGCCTTTGCAACTGAAGTTTCTGCAGTAATCCAGAAATCAAACTAAAGAAAAGCCCAAGGTTTCGATGGTATTCACAACGTTGACTTTAAATATTTTCCTTTAAAGGCCAATACGGAATTTATACTAATGTAAGAGTTTAGGTAATTTGGAACCAAATCTTCACTTGTTCGATTTTTTCATCATCATACGGTTCAGCCTTTTCTTAAGTTATCACACAGTTCAGCCTTTTTTTTTTTAATGAAATTTCCAGGCACTGAGCATATAGGTGAGCTTTGTCCTTCGAGGAGGAAACTAATCCATCATTTCCACTGAGAGAAGAACATTGTAGCATTTTTAGGCATTCTTTTTGTTTATATTGTGAAAAGAGAGTATATTCAGTATTAAGTTTCTTAAGTAGGGATTCCCACATTTGTACTTTCCATTGATTCTAATTTGTTCGTCGGTTTGCGTTTTCAGTTTATTTAAACGGGTTTTGTAGGTTGAGTACCAGGTTTGATGCCATTCTATCGGGATTCGGTATTTTTCTTCGATAATATTACGGATATGGGGTGGAAGTCTTGTATGAGGGGTGTTGAAGCATTTAGTGTTGTTAGAAGTGTTCAGGGATTTTGGTGGTTAAGGTGTCAATAGCGTTATCAATACCGCTAATGCTGTTGATAGAATGATTGAGAGTAATAGTATCTTGGGATTCGAACCAGTTAGCAGATGGTAGTGCGGGAGGAGGGGAAAGAATGTTGGTAAAGGAAAAATCAATTAATAGGGGTTATGATGGCGCGAGAGAGCATTAATACTTTCATTATGAGAATTATTTTTGACGATGGCAAAATCAATGATAGAAATAGAGAGGCTATTGTAAGGAAAATGGGTGGGAGAATCCTTGGTTTCTAGTTGGTTATTATTATCATTGCAAAATTTAAAGGTAGTATTGCCTGACCTATTGGCCTTACCCCTGGTCCAAGTGAAGTGTTTGGCATTGAAGTGAAAAAAGTGGCATACCGGAACTATTGTTTTGAAGAATGTTGTTAAACTCCTCTGGATGAATTAAATTATGAGGGGTATGGTAAATGGTATTGATGCCTTGGTTGTGTTCATTTTTCGATATTGTAAAGAAAAATAAAGGCAGAGGGAGTTTATTTATTGTCTTATTATGTTACATGAATTCGCTACAGAATTATGGTTATTTAATTCTTGGATAGTTTCTTCTGTATCCCATGAAATATCTCGACCTCCTAATACAGTTTTAAAAATTCCTTCCTCGAGGAGATTTTAGGCACTGGAATGGATTTCGTCATCGTTAACGTGAGTGTGAATTTTGCGAAAAGCATCAATATTTGGGCGAGGTAACTTTAATTTATTTTTATGATTGCCCCAGTGAGGTTTTCATCGGTTAATCCACACTTTTGTTTGAGGAGTTCTACTGGATTCGGCGCATTAGCGATGACTATGTGTGATGGTTTGTAATTTTTGAAGCATTCGGAAAGGTTGAGCTAGGACTCATTAATTTCTTCGTTGTCATCATCATCATCAATCATGTTCATCTTCTTCAATATCTAAGTTGTTAAACTTGTTCTTCAAATCTAGGATAAAATCTCGGACTTTAAATTTGGTAACTTTTATCAATGATTTTGATATAAGTTATGATTTTTTGGATAAGTTACCATTTTTTTTTATATAATTTTTTGGTAGATGGGGAACTTAAATTTTATTATATTTTTCATCAGCATCGGGGCTTGTGCTAGGGGCAATGGAAGGCTTGTAATAAACTTGTTTGCCAAATCAATGGTCATTTGCTCAGATTTGTCATTTAAAGTATTTCGCTCACTTTCAAATTTATGTTCAAGAAATAACGTTCAAGCAATTTCAGCTTTTAATGAATTGGCTATCTTGTTGTGACCATCGGTTAAATTTTTCAGTTTAATAAGTGGCAAGTTCACTACGTTGTTTTTTTTTAGAATTTTCCGAGAATTGTTGCTGGGGCTTGGGTGGCTAACATTCCATGCTCATCGATTATTTCGTTAATCCTATCTTACACTGTGGGAAAATAACATGTATCAGCTTTACTGAATAAATCATGACAATTAGTGACAGGTATTAGTATTTATTTATGTATGTTTAAAGGTGTTCTTGAGGCAATCCGATTCGGCTAGCAAAGGTGATTAGATGGAATATATTAGTAAGTTTCATAGGGATCTAAGTCTGCAGATGAAAGAAAATAGGCCAAAGGTGCTATGCACTTACTTTCAGCTTTCCCACCTATAGGTGGAAACACATGGTGACGAACACTTCAGTCCAAAAAAATATTGGTGCAAATATCAAGTAGAAAATCTAAATATATATTAGTAGTAAATTTTGTAACACTATATCATAATCACATAGCAGGGTGCAGAAGAAGGGTAAGGTATAATTTAAGGCAGGGTCCCCATTCATCTCGATCGCCAAATCGACGATGTCTGGGATTCAGGAGCGGGAAAAGAGAGACCGGTTTGCAGCGAGATGAGTTGACCGTTTGAAGGTCGAAACGAGAATGCTAATTCCCTGCGGATGGACCTGTAAACTTTTCAATATAAATAGCAGTGCTCATTGTGCTGTAGAACGTAAAGAACTGAGCCTATTTTTTCTTCAACTTAGAAATCTATGGGTATTCCCAGTGTTGGTGGAAATTTTCATATAATCGCGTGACAATTTGGATTCACAGGCTAGCCTGTTAATTTCTTGGAGAAGTGACTTGCAACTTCGTGCATCGTTATGGGAGGTAAATCTTGAGATCCATGTAAAGCCGAGAAGTTGTTGGATCGGACTGCACGAAGGCCAGAAAAGTAAAAATGTATGCCTATTATTATTATAGGACCGGGGCATGCGCGTACCGCAGCCCCGACTACCAAAAATTGTGCGTCCCAACCATCCACGCTTTGTGGATGAGGCAGCTGTCAGCCGTTCGAAGTGCAATGAACGGCCTCCAACCGGGAGAGCCCCCTTCTTGATCAGGGCATCTCCTACGCCAAGTAAGTATGCTTCATTGCGTAAGAAATAAGATATTAAATTATAAAATCTATTTTTAAAAGTGGTAAAAACATATGCTTTAATTGTGAAAGTTTGATGGACAGAACATATCTATTTTCGATTTTATCGGCAGCGAGAGCTCCCTTAATGTCCATCAATAGCTATCATTTCGAATCGCAACAGTTACGAAAGTTACTATTATTTAAATGGCAAAATTTTTAATTATTGTCCAAAATTGTTTTCGTCGCCTGAAGATGAATGAAGCAAAATTTGAGAAACGTATGACTGTTACAAGTGAACGAAAAAAATACGTTCAATCGTTCAGATGTCTCTTAAAATGTAAGGTCCTCCCCTGCATTTACATTCACCTGCGCATCTAGAGCAGCAATCAAATTATACTTGAGTACCAGTCCCAATGACACTTTACTATGTCTGATTTTTTGCCATGAACTCTTTTTAAAATCCTTTACTTGCGTATTAAACAGCGCAGAGAACATATTTGAGATATTACCAAAATTTAAGAATGAGAGAAATTCAGAAGAAAGTGATAGAGTGTTAGTATTTTTTTCTTTATTTATTTGTTATTGGAATAAATATCTGATTATTTTATGTAATTTTTTATTCAATAATATAAATAATTGATATTTATATATATATATTGAAGGGATGCCATTATTTCTTATTGATGAGGATGTGAACCGGAAGCGAAATAAAGTGGAGTTGAGTTATGAGTCCGCATGTGGGAATAAATGTGAAAGCGGTTTCAGATGGAATGCCAGAATTTATGGGTTTTGTGAATCAAAATAGTTCTTGCATTATTCCTATTTCTAGGCGTGTGTTCCATGAACTTTATCGATATAAAGGGAGTATCATGATCAATTAATCTGCAGCGACTCTCTTGAACAACAACGCCAGAAGTTAAAATGCCTTACTAACTCACTAGAGACGTCTTTTTTATGCCTGATTGGAAAAATCGATCGGTCAACTTTTCTTCTGACCTATTATTCCAGTGTCCAAAACACAGCTTTCGCATCAAGATTAAAATCTTTCTCCTTCTCCCCCCTGCCCTCCAAAAATGTAAAAATCGCAATCGGCCGAAGTGGTGTCTCAGGACTTGAATTCTAGAGAGCAAAACAGCCCATAACTATTTAGTTCATATGTCCCGATGCAAAAACACTCTCCTCTGTACGTGTAAGACAACCGCACATAAATCATGACCAGTGATATTCCGGATCTGGAGCACGTGTCGATGAGACGCATCACTCAACTCGAGACAGCCGAGGATTCCAATGGAAAAGCTGATCCAAGCAAAGCTCAATGCAACAGAGAGGGAATGTATTAAATGCAGTTTTATCGTGGAAAGAATCAAAAAATAACAATGTTTGTCTTCGTGTCATCGCGATGTTACAGGAGGAGGAGTGTGCCGTGACTCTCTTTAACACGAACGGCAGAAGTTAAAAAGCCTTACTAACTGGCCAGAAACAACTTATTCCGCCTGCCTGGTAAGGGCGTAGCAAAAAGTGACCGGACAACTTTTCTTTGTACCCACTGGTCCAAGGTACAAAACAATCGCCGCTGGCACTCCAAGGTCCCCAATAAGTTTCGTGCACTCCGCGACGTCGAAAAATCACTCAACGCCGAAAATCTACTATAGAATCTGTTCGATAAAAAGCAATACGAGTTTGGGATATTTTAGAATCTTTATTTGTAATGCGAGTTTCTGATGTACCAAGGAGCAGTTGTTAATATTCTTAATATTTTATTTCGCAGTACTTGCATTTCTTTAAAATATGGTTTGCTGCTAAGTGACCCCAAATGAAGGCCTCATACAGTTGGAATCTAGTAAGACACCAAGATATTTGACTTCAGAATCTCATGTTATGTTTCTTTTAAAAAGTTAAAGTTGTTGGGTGTGGGAGGAGTACGACGTTTTCTTTAATAATAAATAAAGTTTGTCTGATCTCCACTGTAAACTGCTAACCTCCAATGACGTGAGCCATTTTGACTTTTCCAAAGATGATTTGAATTTGAGAGCTCTTGACTGATTTGATGCAGCCAGTGTGAGGATATTCATCATGTAGATACAACAATGGCTATGTGTGAGGACTCTGAAAGAAGTCGTGAGTACAAATTATACCTAAATCAGACGATTACAGAGTCCATGGAGACCTGGCGTCTCACATGTCTAATTAAAGGACTAATTACTTTTGACTTAGAATGTCCCTATTTCTAATGTAGCAGTGGTTTCCAAAAATGATACATATCAGGGGGAAAGTAGTATTTGTTAAGTTTATTGATACAGTGCTTCGTGCCTTAGAAGATCACCAAACGCTTTTTGAGGAATACTCCTCAAGAGATTTATTTTGAGTTATATCCCTCAGTGATGGTATGAACCACGCGAAAAATATGTTGGACAGTGCTATGGCGGGATCCGAAAATGAAATTGAGAGTCGTGTAGAATATTGTTTAAAATAATGTGGTCTAAAATTCGTTTTAAAATAAGTGTTTCAAAATTTTTTGAAATAAAATTTAAAACAATAATGAAGCGACAATTTGAGGGGAAGGAGGGAATTTGACCTTGTTTAGGGAAAAGAATAATTGTAATCAACTCGACTGCCACTTTAAGCTTAATTTATTCTTTTAGTAATGAAAAATATTAGGGAATATTAACATTTTCAATTTTGAATACCTCCTTTCTGCTAATGAATCACCCCGCATAATTAAAAAGCACTTTGATAATAATATTAATGAACTCAATTCTAGTGAAAACCGCTCAGGAAACCACCACATCCTAAAAAGTCATAAAATTAGTTTATCTATGCTAGTAAAATTAGTTAACATTGATTTTCTATGTACCATATTATAACTAAATATAAGTTTGTTCTAAAATTTAAAAAAAGATTAATTACTGGAAGATTCTGATTTCTTTGGGGTAGTTTAAATATAGAAAATTAATTTTCTAGATTTTGAAATAATGTGTTCATTTCGAAAAAGCAAAGATACGCAGATTTTATTTGTAAAATTCACTAATTTACGATTTGTCCTAAAAACGGTAAAGAAAAGACTTTATATTTATTAAAAATGGATCCTTCCGCTTTCCCCCCTTCAATGACTTCAAGATGTTAATTGATTTGAGAATCTAGCCTTGTGTATGAACTGTGTCTTTTGTAAATCAACAACATTATATATATATGTGTGTGTCTATATATATATATGTGTGTGTGTGTCTATATATATATATATATGTGTGTGTGTGTATATATATATGTGTGTGTAGTGAATAGGAAGTGATGAGATGGAGAGATCGAACATGTTAAAATACTGAAAGGAGACTGAAGGTTAGTTATATAGTATTGATTGATTTGCTCTATTACACACCTGGCCTTACGATACTTTATACGTTATTTTTCTTTCCAAACTCGAACACCACGCCAACTGGACGACTTTGAGTCTCAACGGATTTAATGTGTAAAGTCCGCGACCACGTGCTCTTCGTAGAAAAAGTAGTCCATATTAAACTGGAGAATATTTGAGAAACTCTTCTAGAATGCAAATTTTGGCACTAACTTTATAACTGAAATGGATGGAAACGTATCTTGAAATATTCTGTTTGTAAAAAGTCTTTTTTTCTGTTGAGGAATAAGATTATAGGAAAATAATTTAAGGAAGCTGCTTTTCTTTTAAACAACATTGCATTATATTGCTTAGAATTTGTGTATTGAAAATACGTATAAATCAAAGTGTACTTACATAATTTTCATTCTTCTTTCCATATTGTTTTAATGATATTATGTCATCGGCATTGTTTGTTTATTGTTGCGAAACTCTTGCATACTTCTATCACATTGTTTTACCCGTAAGGAGAATATGTGCGAAAAATTTCGAAATGCAAAATAATTCGAAGCGCTTCATCATGTGTGACTTTTTATTCTTTATGAAAGTAATTGCTTAGCTTATTTAAATTTCGAATACTATGCATTATACATGATTGCTACAATTTTTCAAATCATCATTAATATTTTTTTTTGCATGTTCTTCAAAAATTACGAATTTCGAAAAAGCAAAGATACAGTTTTTAATTGTAGAATTATCTAATTTACGATTTGTCCTAAAAACGAAAGAGTAGATAAAATTTTTTAATTGTTTTTGTATTTATTAAAAACGGATTCTTGTGCTTCCCCCCCCCTTCAATTACTGGCAGATGTTAGAAGCAACATGAGGGCTATTGGCGACGAACCAAGAAATTCTGAATGTCGGTCAAGTGAGGAGGACGATACCTGAGCTGGCACTCCTCTCTCCTAACTTCCACACCACGCCAACGGTAAGACTTTAGGCCTCGACAGATTTAACGTGCACCAGTCCCGGCTGCACGGCGGTCTTTGGCGGCATCAAGACTCGAATAAGCGACTCGATGAAAACCATCGGACACGACCATAACCATTAGACTACCGTGGACATCAAAAAATGCCACTGCACGCCACTGGTCTAAACAGATTTGTCTGTGAAGATTTCAAATCATGCTTTGACTTAATAATTTTTTTTTTTTTTTTTTTGACTAAAGGAACTAGAGATAAGTAAAGTTTAATTTAAGTGTAATAAACATTTATATATTATTTACCATTTGGTGTTCTTAATTATTTTTGTTTAAGAAAAATACGAATTTTCTTTCCGTTGACTATAGTGTAACATATTTATACTCTTCCACTTAATTTCTTCGCATATGTGAATTTTAAAAATATACAATCCCGGTTACTAGCACGAAATAGTTTTAATGAGTAATAATATTTTATCAGAAATACATGATATATATAAATCGTCCAAACCTGGAGCTTGGTTAAGTTTGTGTTCCACTAATGATCGAAAATGGGTGACTCAAAGTTGGATCTTATTTTTAGATTGAAGAAATGATCCGATATCAATGTAAATGACAACAGATGTAACACATATATCATTTATTAGATAGCGTTCTTAGAATTTTGAAATTTTTTTTTTAAAAAAAAATGCAATTTTTCGACTTTATGTAAAAAGAATATTTAATTTCATTTCTTAAAGTATTGGAGATAAAATATTCGAACACAGTTTTTACAAGAAGGAATTGATTTATAGAAACAGAAGTGATTAAGTTAGTTTAGTATTTTATTAACGTCGCACTAGAAGCAACACGAGGGCTATTGACGACGGACCTCGTAATTTTGAACCACGGTCAATTGACGAGGACGACACCTGAGGTGGCACCCCCTCCCTCTCCTAACATCCACACCACGCCAATGGGAGGACTTTGGGCCCCGAACAGATTTAAAGTGCATCAGCCCCGGCTACACGGCGGGTCTTTGGCGGCCAAGGATCGAACCCGCGACTGAACGAAAACCGCCGGCAGCTAGTCCACGACCTTGACCACTAGGCTACCGCTACTGATGATGGACCGTAATTTTGAACCACGGTCGAGTGACGAGGACGACATCTGAGCTGGCACCCCCGCCTCTCCTAACATCCACACCACGCCAATGGGAGGACTTTGGGCCCCGAACATATTTAAAGTGCATCAGCCCCGGCTACACGGCGGGTCTTTGGCGGCCAAGGATCGAACCCGCGACTGAACGAAAACCGCCGGCCACGAATACGAAACCGTAACCATTAGGCTACCTCTTAGTTAGAATTATACGCTTCTCTCTATTGAATAGCCTAACCAGAATACAGTTTCGTGGTTATCGATCAACTTTTTAAAATTTCTAATTAATCATTAGTATATTTAGGGCTGTCTGCATTAGATGGTGTCAGCATACTTAAAAAAAAAAAAAAAATCTTAGCTAGGAATGCTTATTTCTTGCAAACATTTAAAGTTTCTTTCTGAAATGATATCGCCAATGTAGTTATAGCGACTTGGAGAATTGGTAAAGCATCGAGAAATATTTGATTCCCATAGGTTTCCTAACTAACCACTGTTAAGTGCTTCAGTTTGGGAATGTTTAGTGTGTTTATACCAATTAAAAAAAATTTTCAGTTACGTGATAACGTTTTCTAGGGAAATGAGTGTTGTTGAAAAGATGTTCACAAAACTACGTTTTAAATCTTTGAAGTGAAAAGATAGAATAGGATCAATTAAGTTTAGACTGAACTTCAGTTAAATTCAGTAATTAAAACTTATTTTATTCTTTAATAAATACAGCAAAATGGAAATTACTATTTCATGAAACATAAGATGTGAAATTTTAATCTAATCACTATGATGTATAGAATCAAAAATTTTTTACTTGAAACCAAAGAGTTATTTCAATTTAACTTAAAATTAATTTTATTTATTTATTGTTTTTCAAAATTATTTATGCATCTCATAAAATTTAAGTATTATAACTATTATGGACTAAATTCTTAATAAATACTTTTACTTAAATTGAGTGTAAATAAACATTGCGAAATTTTTTAATCGCTTATATTGTTAAAAAAAAAAATTGAAATATTACGAGGGCATTTTTTTACGTGTAATTCTTTTTAATGGCAAAATGTTGTTTAGAAAGCATTTCAAAAGCCACATGTACCTATTTTGATCAGTATTAAGTATTGCCTTTTTTTTGGGGGGGCAGGGGGGGTTGCAGCACCTTTCCTAATTATTTATACTTAACTTCAAACAATTTAATTTAATAATCTACTTTTATTAGTAATCTATAGCCCTAGAAATGGATATAAATGATCATTTAGATTACAAATACTTTAAGTCATTCGTAAAATACATTTTCAGAACAAGTATGTTTAAATAACTGTTTCAAAATAGCATGAAAATGTATCTCCTCTACTGTCTACTTTTATCATAAGTTCTGAACAAATATTAGTTCAGTCAATTTTCCAAGGGCTCTTAAGATAAAACAAATGTGTTTTCAGTGTGTTAAATCTAAAAAAATAAATGAATAGTAGACCTGACGTAATAAAGAATTCAAAGTAGTTTTGAATAAGGATAGGAATTTTTGATCTTATCTGTTCTTCAGTGGCCGTGGTAGCCCAGTCGTCATGGTGACGAGCAAGTGGGCGGCGTTGTTTTCGTTGAGTCCTGATGCTACTAAAGACCTGCAATTTAGAAGGGCTCATATACATGAAATCCGTCCAGGTTCTAAATTGTATCTATTGGCGTAATGTGGAAGTTTGCAGGAGGTGCCAGATCAGATATCATCCTTGTCCTTTGACTAAGGTTCAAAATAAAGTGTGCCATCACTAAAAGCCTGTGTAGCTTTTAAGGCAAGGTTAATAAAGAATATCAATTCTTGTTCATTTTTATTCTGATTCATTAGTTTTTTAAATTCCTCGAACCAAAACCACAAAGGTATTTGATTGAATTTAACACCAAATGCGTACACTTTTGAAGGAAAAAATTATTTTCTATTAAATTAACACTAATGTGAGTGACTAACAGTTGTGTTTTATGGTGCAATTGCTAAATTAATACTAAATAGGATACCATTTTTAATTTTATTTACATTGTTTATAGTATACTGTAATACATTTCTTCATTTTCATTCCCAAAAACTTCCAAATTATGTTTCATACATATATTTAAAATGTAAAATGCAAAGAAAAATTTATACGAATTCTACAGGGGAAATAAACATTTAAATTATCATTATTTGATCTGCTTTTGAAAGTAAATATATATATACAAAAAGTAACTGAAAATAGCTCTGGTAACTTTGTACAAAAATTTTGCATGTTTTTTTTCTTTTCTGAATTTTAGCAAGTTAAATAAGAACATTTGGACTAAAATTAGCTGACTATAACTACATATGTACATATCAATTTTTATATAATAAAAATGTAATATAACAAATATTTTTGGTATAAAATGCCCAATTTTGAATTGTATATATTGAAAGCATAAGGATAACTTTATTTTTAAACACTATTGAAAAAAAATGAAAAAATACTCTTAATAGCTTAGTCATAGTTAATAGCTTGAAATGTTATAAATTTGACATTGATGTTTGTACCGTCACTACTTTTATTTTTTAAAATTCAAATCATACAACAGCATGTGAAGTAATACTTTTCTATTTTTATGAAAATTACGAGATACAAAATTATCATAAGCAGTAATGAAAAATCTTAGTAATATGTGAATTGAGTCAATGATAGATATTTTATATAAGATATTAAAATATTAATAGGTTAATCTGTACGAGAAATTCATCACAATTCTGAAACTGGGATAATAGTCTTAGTTGTTCTATATCCCATAAAACAATAAATCAACGCTTAAATTACTTGAGATTAATTACAGAAAAAAATTTCAGTTCTTTACGGGAAAAAAAAAAAACAGTTCTATGTAATCCAATGAGAAACATAAATTTTAAATAAAATTTTATTTTGATTATCAGAAAATTCTTAAAAGTTTTAAGTTTGGAAATGCACATAATATTCAGTACAATATAAAATATAGCATAAAAATAATATTACAGCTTTCAAAATATTTTCCTTCCTTTTGATTATTTGAGACAAAGTATTTATATGAATGTACTAGCTCATGAAATTAAAGAGATATGAAAAATTTTTCTTCATAAACTTTTCTATTTTTTTCAAAGTTCATTTTTACATGAAATTCTCATATGGTCATTCTTTGTTTGAACATAAGTTTCCATACATTTACTCATTAAAAATGTACAACTAATGAACATTATATGATTGTTTACTGAAAATCAAATTATACAAATTTTAATTCTCATATATATGTAAATCTTAATTAGAGAAACTTCTGGAAAAATGAGTCAAACATTTTTAATGCTTTAACTAAAGCATTACAGCACCTATATTTCTCTAAATAAGCCTTTACTTCTAATATCCTAGACAAGGTATGATTCTTTTACAGATAAGGTGAACAAGATTGACATATACAAACTTTAAAGAAGTTAACAAAACAATCTTTCTTGTTCAATATTTTCTATCATTGATAATCAAATGCTAGAAAGGAAAACCAAAGATGTGGACAAGACAGCAGAAAAGTTTGGTACAAAATAACAAATTAAATTACAAATACATTATCCTTTTTGGATTCAGAAATAATTTGAAGAAGAAATTGCTTAAAAGTCTTAATTATGTAAAAAATATAATTCAAATGATTAAATATATATAAATAAATTCAAATGCAGAAAAAATAATATTCATGAAAAAATAATTTCATTTATAGAAAAATAATATACATAGGAATACGAAACATCACACATCTTTTTGATCATTACAGTGATACTTAAAAACCAATTTTCAGAAATCTAATTTAAAGAATTTTTACCCATTCTTTTCATTGATTTAACATTTTAAAGTACTCATATGTTTTAAGCAACATTTGAAAGAATGAATTTATAAAGCAAAATATACAAGTTTATAAGTTATTTAAAAAATTTCAGGACATTGGAATTAATGTAATACACAATACAAATGAATTGATAATTAAGAGATTTTTTTTTTATTTTTAAAAAGCTCATAGGAATTAAAATTTATAAGAATACATTGTATGTATAGTGAAATTCACTTTAAAAGACATGTATCTTGGGAAAACTTTTAAGGAATAATAATCCAAAATTCAAGAAGGGGAGAATAGTGCCTTTCTACCACATTTATTACAATCTCTACACAACAATTATACATAAGCAACTATTTACATTATTTACAACAATATAAGGGCATCCAAACAGTCCATACATTCACTATTCAACTTTAGCGGTGAGGATAACAAATTACATACAAAACAAGAAAAAAAAACCCACCTTATGCAGTAAAGAACTAAATGTAATATGAAATCTTTCCCATGATCTCATGCAATCTCACTCAAGACAAGACAAGGCATCTCCTGATGGTATCTAAATAAATTCTTTTCAACAAAAATTGTGTAGAGTAATAAATTTTTTGAAAGAAAAGGTACAAAATTTCAATTAAAAAACATTTTATTTACAAAGAAGATTTTAATAAATGAAACAGCCAACTTTTTTTTTCTTCTTTTCGTAAGTAGGAAATTTTCTAAATAACAACTTTACATTAACTTGAAATACGTTTGATATTTTTCAGTTCTAAATTTCCAGTAATGTGCCCAATAAATGCTAGAAGATTTCCTAGACCTTCATATGTATGTGAACTTACCATAAATGGTTGAGCATAGCAATATACTGAAGATTTCTTCACATTTTTTAAATGTAGAATATTTCGCAACAGTCTACTATCTGTAGCTTTATCAATTTTTGTCATTACAATCTAAAATGAGAAAAAGAAGTATT
>BMAW01130277.1:0-11354 GCA_019974015.1 Nephila pilipes | reverse complement strand
TCTGGAATAGCGTAATTCCGACTGTATTAAGGTGCTAATTTCAGTTAATAAAAGTAAATTCTTTTTCGAACGTTATCTTAATTTTAAGCAAACATCTAACTATTACTTGCAATCATAGTAAAATTACTTTAAAATTATGCTAATAACATTTAATAATGAATGGCATTTTACATGTAACAAAAGTAATATAATAAAATTCAATTTCTCTCCTTATCGGCATATTAAATGCCCTTAAATACTTTTATTCGAATACTAATCTTTTTACACTTTTAACTTTGCATATTACTCAAAACAGGATAAGGTAATCATTAAATTTAAAATACAGAATATGATTTTTTTAAATCAGAATAAAGTATTAATCAATTAAAATTATATCACAAAAGCATATGTTTTTTAAATTGAAGTAATCGAAAATGAGGAACGTGTGGCTTACATATTTCTCTAAAACAGAAAATTTTTCCTGTGTTAGATATAATTATTTGATTTATTTTGCAATGAAGCAGTATAAAGTATTCTTCACTTTATATTTAAGAGTATGTAACCTAATGAGTTACAAAACTATAACTTTTCTTAACTATTTTTATCCTTCTTGTTACATTTTCATTTAGCAAAATTGAAAAAAACTTCACTGTGATAAAAGGAAGCAATTTAGAATTATTTATGCCTAAGTAACATGAGAAAATATACATTTATCACAGATGGTTACCAATTTAATAGCGTAAAAGATTATCTGTAATAGCTATTAAAATTGCGGTTCTCCCATGGTATCTCCATGGTTCTCTCATCAATATATGAAAAAATTCCATCGATATGAATTGTCTTTGAGGATTTACAATTCATGTTTTCATTAAAATGCAAAAGAAGTCATGTTTCAATTATTCTATGGGTGAAAGTGATGAAAAAAAATTCTCGAATAAAAAAAGAAATCCAAGAGTAGAAAATAAGTCGTCTCCAAATAAAAAATTATTTATCTTGGAAGATATTAATTTTATTTAAATGGATGGAGTAATGGAGTAAAATACTCTAGTGCAAGAAGTACGTAATTGCATTCTAACTTTAATATTTTCCACACAATTGTGATGCGTTATAAGCGTTCTAGCAAATAGAATATTTTTTATTCTTCCATATTTTTAAGACTTCAAAATTAAAAAAAAAAAATTTAAAAATATGTTATTTTTAAAGTTTCAATTTGTTCCTATTTTGAGGAGTTTAACTTTTGATATTGTGTTCCAAAATACCATTCCAAAGAGTAATCTTGAATAAAAAACTTGCTTTTTATCCAAATGTGCTCTTTTTTTTATTTCAATGGATAAATTATTGATTAGATTGTATCCCTACTGGCTGGAATCAGAAAGGAAGAAATATATTCTTATATTCAAGCTTTAACTACTTTCTGCACCTTGATTTTGTAGCATAGATTTCTGTTGCCTTATATGAAGTAATCATCTAGAATAAAGTGCACAAATGTTATGTGAGGAAGAAGATCGTGCCTTTACGTAGATCTTAATTATTTCTTATCATATGAAGGAGAATCAATTATATCGCGAACCGTATAATATTAGAAGACAAAAAATAAAATATTCTTTTTTTGATTTGAATATTTTGAATTATTTTATAGTGAAAGTGACCATGAGCTCGTACTTGTTGTAGATTTGACAAATATAATAAAAAGAAAGTTTTTATTCACTTGAAATAGCTTTTATAAACTTTTCAATCCTTAAATGGTAAAAAATACTCTTAAATTCATACAAAATATACTGATACTCAAATTAAAATTCAAAAATGAAGAAATTTTTAATAAAAGAAAGAAGAAATTTTTACGATAAAGGAATTAATGTTGCATAATATTTAATTGAAATGTAAAGACTTCATTTACACGCACTGACATTTTCTTACAATTCGTTGAAAACTTGTTACACATATGTCTTAGAGTAAAATTCATACATGTTTATTTGAAAGTTTTATCAAACAGAATTTCAACAAAATATAATCTATTTCTTATCTTTTAGATTTTGATATAAATACTAATATTTGTATTGAATAAATATTTGTATTGAAAGAAAGAATTAAAAATATTTGTACTGAAAGAAAAAAAAAAGAAAAAGTGTAATATTTGAACTGAAAAAAATTTAAAGGAAAAAATTTAAAAAAAAAAAAAAAAAAAAAAAAAAGAAAAAGCAAAAATTCCTTGTTTGAATTAAATTTCTTAAAATTCTTCGCAGTTTCTTCACTAATGTCATCTCTTGCATCATGAAATTGGACCATTATGCATTTATTTAGTGCTTAATATTGTGGAGAAAGATTGGAATGCGAAATAAACTTTCTGGAAGGAAAACATTCTTGAACAATAAAATAACTTTACATATTTATATGACATATAGTCACTGATTATACAAACATAATGCGCACTTAAAGTTTTCAAATATTCTATAAATATAATATTTAAATTAACAAGGAAATTACAGTTAGCATTACAAAATAGGAGTCTAAGAGTGTAACATATTTTATCTACGAAAAAATTAATTGATGAAAAATGGGTTGTGTAGCAAAATTATGCTTCTTTTACTTTGATAAAGAATTCAAAATATAAAGTTAGAGAAACCTCTGTCATAAAAAAACTGAGTTTTATTTGTTATAAGTCTATTAGTCTAAAATTTTTAAGACTCTAAATAAATTTTGTTTCGGCAAAAACAGTCTTAAAAGTAAATGGCGAGTATATTTAATTTAAATAAAGAAAAGAAATTTCAAGCAAAACAAAGTTATGGCTTATATTTTTGCTCTAACTCTTCAATGGAAAAAAATCGTTTTTGTGCATAATGTTATTTTTATAAAAAGCTACTTCTAAGATTGTATTCTAAAAATAGTTTGTCTTAAATTTAATAAACATCGCTTATAACAAATATTTTATCTGAAAAAGGCTGTATGTCGTATTCACGGTACCTTTTGGTTTACGAAATAAGATAGGATCACCGCATAAAACTGGTCTTGTCATATACATTTCTATTTATATTTCACTGTATTAATTAATTTTAAGGAATATATATAATCATAGCATCAAATTAAAGAAACATCACATATACTACATCAATTTCAACTTTTGCTAACATTCATCATAGTAACAGTTACCGTCTAATATATAACGACGTTAATTACAAAAATATTTTATGTAAAAAAACTACCAATTACTTTTTCCAATTCTGTTTTTTAAATTTTTTTTTCTTTAGTGAAGAGCATTTGCTACATTTTTATTTACACAAAATGTGAGAAACAATGTTAATCCGATGGATATTTGTGATTCAGAAGATATACAAACAATATTTTGTTTCATTTTTAAAATAAGAACATAATTATTGATACTTCCAAAAATTTTGGATAAATATCTCATCATTTACAATAATGTTTCAAACGAATTTTAGGAAGTAAAATAAAATTTTATTAATAATAACATTAATATTCAATACAGTTAGAGAAGATTGAGTTGTAGCAAAACTTATTCTCTTATTCTAAAAATTTAAAAAGAACATGAAAAAAAAATTCTTAATTTTTATATATATTATTGAGAATTTCGAAGTACAGTTTACATTGTGAAGCTCATGATTCAACATTATAACTGCTATTAAATCTTTTACTTTAAATTTTTGAACCAATATCGTTATAGTTAAATTTAAAAGCATAATACAATGACTACATAAATTATATACCAAATGCAATAAATATTACTAACATTTTGTGATTTATATTTGCTTTTAATGCTTTCATTTAATGAGTTTCAGTTTGAAATAATAGTTATAATACTCTTAAACACGATTAATAGAAAAGAATTTAGAATATTGTCAATAGAGATATATTGAAATAATGCTTATGCACTATGCTGGAAATATTAAATCTATAATCAACCATTCTTTGAGTGCAAATGATAACTTTTTTGCATATAAGAAACTGTTTCAAAATGTTTCTTTGAGTTACGTATTTTTACCCTCAAGTTGGTATCATTCATTCTAGTAGATCTTTATTTTAAATCATTCCAAACAGGTTAAATTTTATTTTATCCGTTTCAAAAAGGTGTAATACCGGACTAAACTATTCGTTAATTCATGGTCTGAGCTACTTGAATGTCCTAAACAGGAAAGTAGTTCAAACCATGTGGGAATTTCAATCAGTTCGGCAATTTCCGGATGTGAGAGGCAGCATCTCACTTATCTTTATCATTGCGGGGTCCTTAATTACCTTATTCCTATGACCCCCTGAGAATTCTCAGACAATTCTTCTCTTTTATACAACTGGACTCGTTAACATGACAACGATTCGAAAAAGATAAGTATATCCTTGTTATTTTAACCCTTACATGACCATAAGGTTTTTAAGAGTAAAATATAAGAATGTTTATTTCATTTTGTTTTGATGTAAAATGAATAAAAATCAAAAGAAAAAAAAAATCATAACTATGTGTAGTTATATTTATATTATTTTAGTAGTTATATTATTTGTCATTATCAATAACTTGTTTTTATTTGCTCAAATGTACTTTATTATTGCACAAAATTATACTTACAGAATATTATAAAACATATGAGAAAAAACAGTAATTATACTAATGCACGACACAATAACCAGAAATAATAATAGATCATAGCCAGCGAATGTTTTCTTATTAACTTTTTATATGAAGACTCAGCTAAATTTTAACATTTTTGTCCTTGATATTAGAATTACTTAGTAAGAAAGCATAATATTTTAGTTAATAAATTACTTGAATTTCAATGAAAAAATCTTCTTTTTATTTGCAATTACGTTGAATATAAGACCTAATATTCTTTGAAAGTTTAGTTATGTATTAAAAACCATGCAAAATACTGTACACTTATGTGCAACTCTTATTCATAAAATTGCGATTTTTAAGAAATCTTAATTTTATTTTGTTAATGTTTTGAAGGAAATTAAGTTTCTTATTAATTGTACTCAAAGAAGCGTAGAAACGACTTGTCAAGGAGTTATTCGGGTTACTTATCATTGGCAATACTTACAGTCACGGCTAACTTGGAAACAGATACATTACTACCTTTTGGACCAAGTGTTTTTCTATTTCATATTCCTGAAAACATTTTCGAATAGCGGCATCCTTCCAACTCAAATATCGAACCATGCTTCGATCTGATCATCCCGCATCCTTCGATACGAATACGTATTTTGCTTTTAATGGTAACTTACGCTCACATAGATCGCGATCTTGTGTACAAGTCAGCCATGAAGTCAAAATAAGTAGACTGGACAGAAGATGCATCAAAAAATATTCACTCAAGGAATAACTCAATCAAAAAACTCCTTCTTTTACTAGCTTTTTTCCATCAGAAAGCATTATGAATTTAATTAGCAAAGAAGTATATACTTGTGATACATTTTAATACATTTTCATTATAGAATATGTAGTGTTTAATAATTACACAATGATAAGTTTCATTCATGAAGACTTTCATTTATATGGGACAAATTGAAAAAGTTATTTAATAGATGTATATTAAGTGTGTAATTTGTAAATATTGAAATTTTTCTTAAAAATATAATTTTTAAATCTCAAAAAATGAAATATTTTATATTTATTATAACAATAATAAATTATTATTTTGTTATACGAAATAATTATTTATTATTGTTTAGATACTGTATTATAAGCTATAATATTTATTTAGATACTGTAATTCTATGATGAAATAAACATATTAAATACCATAAAATATTTCTTTATAGGTGTTAAGTAAAATACCGAAGTAATTAATTTAAAGTTAGTGGTAGAAAAACAATATTTAATTTGAAGGAGAAAATAGTTGAATTCATTTGGTATTGTGAGATTCAAAGCAATTAATCAGTAAAGCTTTCTATGAATAAAAAATTATATTTCTAGAGGAATATTGATTTTAGAAATCCATTATATTCGAGAATATTTTAAAACCGCATATTCCCTAATACAACATAGAAATAATTTTATTAAACACGCGTTTGAAATATTTAAACAAATACCCCTTACAGCTAGAATTATATGTATAAAAGTATTTGAAAACAAGAATTAAATATTTTTGCTGTGATGTTTGCGATGTTAATATCATTATACTTCTGTTTTATAATAAACCACAATGCTAATTACTAACTATTAAGAGTCATGTCATTAACTTTACTTCTTAGTGCTCTTAAATCTGGCTTATAAAATATTAATCCCATGTACGATGCAAAATGCATGTACATTTCTCTGTTTAATGTAAAATTAAATATTTCATTCTAATTATCATGATTTTCGAACTAAAAAGTAACCAACATTTGTAGTTTAAATCCGTCTAATTGTACAAAGCATTATTGTTAATAATTGAAGAGAAATGCTAACTGAACATAGCTTTGTTTTCTCATATTTGAGGGAAAACGCTAACTATGTAAAATTTAGAATCATTATTACATAAAAACTGAACCGACAATATGAAAATTAAAAGTTTGAAAATAAAGTATACATATATGAGTCTATTATATAGTATATATATTCTTTCTGTTATCTCTCAGTTCTATATTTTTAATAATGAGAAATAAAATGCTGAGGAATATTTATAAATGAGTATTTGGATATAATTTTAAAAACAGATACAACCACACAGTATTAAAAATTAACACTGCACAAGAGAACTAAAACCGTTTGCAATTTTAAAATGTAATATATGTGCTTTTAAATGCATTGTATAAAATAATTGAATTGAATTAAAATTTCATATTTAATTCGAAGAAAAATTGTCATTCTTAATATACAAATTTTTACTTTGCTCGTTATTCAACATTTCTGTCACAGTGTCTACGAATGGTAAATGACGAAGGCGAAATTGATTGTGTTTCTTGTATCAATCTGAATTATTCTAGAATTAAAAAAAAGTTAAATTATTGGGGGGGGGGTTGTCATTTTAAAATATTTTTTTGATTTCATTGGTGTATACGCTTTACATCTTATTGCTAACTTTTATCTCCAAACTGCGATTCCTCAATGATTGTTTTAGAAATTATTTCTTTTATCGAATTTCATACTCATGGAGAATACTGTTTCAGTCTTCTAAATTTTTACCATCTAAATTTTGCACAAACACTGTAAAAGTCATTGCTCAATGAAATAGGGTTTTAAACGCCCCAAACATTTTATAGTTTTTTTTGTTTGATATAGGAGTATAGTACTTTAATTAATTTATTTCCTTCATTTAAAAAAATGTACTTCATTACTCTCAATCTTTTTTATTGAATATATCTTATCTTTCATGTTTTTATTTTCAAAAGATATATATTTTATTTATATGATCTCTTGAAGTATATTATTTGAAGTATTTTCTTCTATTTGTAATTAAAAATTGCTTCTCAAGTCTGTTACGTGATATGAGTACATTTTTCATGTAATTTAATATGAACTATCATTTTTCAGTGAAAAAGCATCTCAGTGGAAAAATGATGCATATGCAAATATTAGCATCATGACGTCAGCTTGGAATGCACTCATTGAGGGACAAGTTAACTTAAAAAGAAGGAAGGGCTCATTTCCAGATATTCTTTGCAAGTGAAAGTGAAATAATCTAGTTCATAATGACTACAAGAAACCATCAGGATACCCTTACTCGTGGTAGAATGATTGGCAAAGTTTGAAGAGGGATGTAACTTGACGAGTGTTTCACAAAAATTTGGAATTATCAAGATTTCCATTTCAAGGACTTGGAAAGCCTTCTAGATGACAGGTACAGCTGCGAGAAAAGTTGACGGTGGTCGGTTGAGGAAAAAAGTTATTAAAAACTGTTGAATTATAATATAGTAGAAAATTCATGAATTAATTTCAAAAGTACAAAGAATTAAAAAAAATAAATAAAGAATAAAACTTATAATTTAAAAAAATTATAATCAAAATAACTTTATCAAATCCTTACCAAAACATATGAAGCATAAATTAATAGAACATAATTAAGAAAGCAAATCCGAAAAAAGAGATAATGTAATTCTGATAATTTTTCAAGCTTGGAACTGAAAATTTAGTATTTATACTTATGTAACAGATCGAAGCATCATATCTCATAGAATTATATTTTGACAAAATGGTATAAAATCAAAAATAAGTAGAAATCGTAATTGAAAACAATAATTCAATCAAAGGGAAAACAAAAATATAAACAAAGTGGGCGGGGGGGAGATAATTCATTAAACTCTTAAAAGTCCGATACCTTACACCCACGAAACACCGGATAGGAGTCCTATTCACACTGGTCGATATTAAGTCAAAAATTCTAAAAAAAATGTGCATTTTAATATTTTTTGGAGGCACAAAAAATATCAGTAATATACGAACAATTTTGCAAGATGATATGAAAATATAAATACAGATATAACTACCTGCATCATTTAGAATCAATTCATTTATGACTGACTTTTTTGTACCTTTGTAACAAGTCATTCTTTTACAGGCAGAACATATTTTATTTGTCACAATTCCATGACATTTTTTATCTAATATTCCTTACGCTTAAGTGAATTTTCAGTTCGCAGTTCATTTGCATACTTTTTCTTCTCTTACTGGATTTGTTAATATATTTTGCTCGTTGTTCTTCAGTTAATGTTTGGATAAAAGTAAACCTTGATAACTTTTACCGTTGCACATTTAAATGTAATCCAAGCGCTTATGAGAGCAAAGTCTAAAATATAGTGAAATTTGTGAGCTGCTTATCTTCATGAACTTGTTTTGATTGAATATTGTCTTGTGAATTGATCAAGAATATCAACACCGAATTTGGTTGCATTTTAGAAACTGACGATTTCAGAAGTTTTCTCTGAATTATTTGCAATTACAGTGCTTGAATGCATAGAAATAAAGAATACCACCTTCTTTTTCGTTTTATACTGAGGTTAAGCCTTATCTTTTTAATTTGTAGTACTTTTGATAATTATAATACTTCTTTTCCTGACTATACGATCTGCCCCTATTTATTCACCATGGCCACTAAACACACGTCAGTTTACTTAAGTTTTTTACCAACTCAAGAGAACAAAAAAAATCTACTGTGACATTTATTCTCATATCTTGAGAAGGTTCAATGAGTTTCAAAATCACATATTACTGCATTTGATATTGTTCTTCCTTTTTCTAGCAACGAAATGTGTTCATAATATACTGACTTTCTAAATCTGCAGATATTCAAAATATTTGTCAGCATTCATTGAATTTCTATGTTATAAACTAAGTACAGTGAGACTTATTAGGAAATAACTGTTCATGTTTGTTATGTTCTAGCTTTGCTCGTAATAGCTCATGCAGTTTTCAATAAACCGATTCTGTATATCTGATACTACTGAGAAATTATTAAGTTTTGTTCGATTACGATGCGTTGATTTGATATCAAATCTCAAATATTTTGATATTTCACAAAATTTGTCACTAGATAGGTTTTTTTTCCAAAAATATATACTCCATATGAGGGAAATTCAAGTTCCTAGCTCTTAAGATTCCAAGTATACACAAAATCAAAGTGTAAGCGAATATTTTCTCTTTTGAAAAAGGTCAAGCATCATTTTATAATACTCGACCAGGTTCTGTGTTTGTGAATTTCATTATATACTCTGAAACTGTTCTGTCCATAAAATGCAATAAAGCACTCAAAACGCTATCTGTATTCCCATTTCTTTTTTGCATTATTTGTTTTGCATTATTTGTTGACCACGATTTTTTAACAAAATAATTTGAGTTGCGAATTAAAAGGTGGTACTTCTAGAAACACATTCTTTCCTCTGTGATTCATCTCCAGCCCCAACTCATTCTGATTCTAAGAATCATCAATTTCAATATCATCATCAGATTCATTATGCATTTCGGATAATTGATCAGATTCATTATGCATTTCGGATAATTGATCAGATTCATTATGCATTTCGGATAATTGATCTGATTCATTATCGGACAATTCTGTTCTTCTACAGTAAGCCCTCTCCAAAGAGACATTTTCAGTTTTATTCATAAAAATGGAAGAAACTCTCGTAATAAAACAAACTATTCTTAAATCGCAAATAACATGCGTGCCCTAACTTTTCCATAAATGAAACCTCAGAAGCAAGTGTTGATGCAACGGAAACAGAACCCGTTTTTACCAGATGTCACAAACAACATTCCAGGATCCTTCTATTCTTCAAAAGACCCACAGCACAATAGAACAACCGTACAGAAGAAATGAAATTTACAATAGAGAAATTAAAATTGTTACAGAGTCCAGTTGACAGACGTTATGAGTCAATCTACCCGTAAAATAATTTTTAATAAAGTAAATTTCCCAGAACTTTCTGATTGAATTCTTCCTATAAATTTAATAAAAGTCAAGATATATAAAAATAATTCATCAAAAAATACAGATTTTAGAAAATAATTTACATGACTTGCTGTTGAAATGATACCGCCTTTGCGTTTTAGTATTAAACCTAAATTAATCAAAGTAATCCACTAAAATAGTCTATATATACAATATTAAATAATTTTAACTTTCAAATATTTATGAAACTTTTATCTCCAGAAGCACAAGTGAAGTTCTCAAACAATTTATCCATGGTACGATAATGCTTTTTTTTAAGAAAGAATTTAAGCACTAATCTAAATTTGATTGATTTATTTATTTAACAAAACTAAAATAATATTTACTTAAATTTACTTATCTTACTAATTAAATTTTTTTGAAAACCTTTAGACTAAAAAAAATAATTATAAATTTATATTAAAATTTTAACAGTGATATATGCCATAGTCTTATTTGAATAATACATTGGCATTTTTGTTTAACTTGGCACTCCTTTTTTTAAAATTTTCCTTCCGAATTTTGCAACAATTTTTGAATAATTTTAGTATTAGATAACCTATATAAATAGATCTCAAAAATAAGAATTAATTGGTTTTAAAACTTTCTAGAAACATGTAATTGTTTAAAAATCATTATTGTTTTTATGACTTTGAGATGCATTTCATTGTTTTGGAATATATTTAATTAGACCAGATTTGTAAAGGTAAGTGGAAAATTCATAAAATTAACATTACGTTCATGGATTAAAAAAGTCTGCTAGACTGGAATCTTAACGCAGTTTCAAGAATACTCGAGAAATAAACTTTAGTTTTAAGCAAGAGAGATATTTAATATACTTTTATTTTTCATGCAGTGTTTTCAAAATTTATTCATTAAGGAATGTTGGATTCACATGGTAATCAAGACGAATGAGATATATACACACTCTCATCATTAACTGTGTTTTGTATTAACGTAGAACTTAAAGAATTTTACCTTGCGTTTTTTAAGCATTTAGTACTGTTCGGGATATTAACGCAA
>BMAW01130272.1:0-15427 GCA_019974015.1 Nephila pilipes | reverse complement strand
AAACTAAAGCAAACGATAAATTATCAAATTGAATATATTTAAGCTAACTGTAATTGAAACTAAAGCAAAAGATATATTATTAGATTGATTATCAACTACATGTAATTAAAATGAAAGCAAACGATAAATTATTAAATTGAATATATTTAAGCTAAATGTAATTAAAATTGAAGCAAAGATTTTAAAAAAACCCCAGAAAAGTGATCCGGTAAGTCAAAAGTGATATACTTAAAACAATGGCCTCAAAAGTGGCTAAACATCATATAAAATAATACTCTCCTCTTGCTGAGGATTAGACATCTACACTACGTAAAGTCTATCTAAGGCATTAAGAAGGGTGTAAAAAAGTATATTAAAAACTATATAAAAAAGATATGCACTTACCTTACGATAAGATCAGTAAAAAAAAAAAAAAGTTTTAAAATCTGTAAATAATCTCATCCTCATTGTAAATAATTCTTTCACTTTCATATCCTCTTTCCTCTCCCTTTCCTTTCATTCATATTGTAACGAATTTCATTGTTGGGTTCAGGGATTGAATAGACTTTAATCAGGACAGCGATAAAACTGTTCTTTATTATCAGCCCAATCAAGAATACAATGTTCAGAAAGGCATAAGAACAGCCGAAGTCACAGTAATACAACACAACAGTAACACAACGCAATGTTCTGATACAGCGGGGAATGAATCAAATTCAAAGCCGTAGGCTTTCGTACTCTCTTCGGCATAAATCACAACGGAATTACCCGTAAAGTAACAGAGGCTCCGGGCGCGTCTGAGCTTCAAGAAATCTGAACAACAACTCTATGTTGACGTTGACGTTGAAATTCCATGGGCGACAGACTGGAATTTTCAAACTGAGTAAAGAGTCGACTGGACTGGCACTCTCTACTATTTGATTGTTGTTGTTGTAGATGTTATAACTCCGCCTCTTCTGATCTATTTCAATTACTTTAATCAATTGGGACAGAACAGCTACTCTCTTTTTATCTTAATCTTCGACAATCCTCGCTTGTCGAATAATATGTACTATATATATGCGGAATGTTTGTTGTTGGGGTGCATAGCCCTCATAGGCTTTAATCCCCAGAATTTACTTTTATATTAGGTTGAAGCTGAACTATGGTTTTCCACTTGCCCAGGAGTTAGAATTTAAAATATAAAAAATATTATATTTAAGTGAGCAATAGTAAACTATTTCTTAAAGAAATGCTTTAGAGTTAAGATTTTTCTATCAGAAGAGTTAGTTTATATACTTAGTCAAATATTGGTTAATTATTGTATTGGTGTTGGTTTCACACTATTTTATAAAACATTTAAGACGAAGATTTAAAAATATTAATATGTTGGCGGCAGTAAATATTTTTATGATCAGTTTGAATCCGAGGCGGGGGAATTTTAATTGCTAATTGTGGGGGGTGTCGCGACTACACCCGAGATGAAGATATTAAGTTTATTAAAGTCATTGTCGACTTTTGATATGTTGTTCAGGGCTTCAAATAACTTAGGAAATTTGTTAAATAGATTTTGTAGTTCACCTATTGCAGTAACGAAGTTAAAATTACTTGGGCTGGTGTAACTAATATTGCTAGATGAGGTAGTGGGGGCTTTTGCCAGTTATAAGCGGAAAAATACTTATTGGGGTGCCTAGTCCTTACGGACTTTAATCCCCAGTAAATTGGCTATTAGTTATGGGTGAGACAGAACTTTGGTTATTTCACTTGCCCAGGAGTTTAAAAATTAAATCATGGAAATTTTAAAAACATGAAAAATTAAATTAATTAAATGAGCGATAGTAATCTACTGTTAAAGAAATGCTTTGGTTTTAGTTATTGTTTGGTAATTGAAAGAGGTATTTAGAAAATCTTAGTAATTTAAAAAAGTGGTGTTGATATTGTGCTATTTCTTATTTGAAAAAGTTGAAAAAAAAATAATTTTTAAGTTGGGTTGGCGGTAGATAATTTAGTTTAATAGCCAGTTTGAGACCATGGAGGGTGTAATTTATCTGGATGTTGAAGGTTAAATCCTAACTACACCTGTGATGAATATATTATTTGTCTAGATCGTTGTCTACTTTAGACATGTTATTTAGAGCTTCAAAAAGGTTGGGAAATTTGTTAAATAAATTTTGTAATTCATTTATTGTTGTGAGGAAGTTAAAGCTGTTCGGGTTTTCATTATTAATAATGGTTGGTGGATTGATGGGGGCTTTTGTCGGTTCAAACTGATTAAAGCTTCGGTTGTATTTTGCACCTTTTTTGGCTCCATCTTTTGAGGGATTTGATTACTATAAACATTCGAAAAAAGAAGGTTTTCAGTAACTGGTCTGGTTGCTGTGAAGTTTCTATCTAGAGTTTTTTGGGTTGCTTCGCCTTTTTTGGGTTTTCTTTTCGGGAATAGGGGGCAGTCTCTCCAGGATACCATATGTTCAGCTTTGCAATTTATGCAAGTTGGGTGCTCGATTCTTTCTTTGATTTCGCTCTCGCGGGTGCGATGGTTTTGTCCGCCTTTTAGACATCTTGCATTCATTCGGCAGTTCTGAGACGAGTGATGAAAGTGATTGCAATTATAGCATCGCGTGATGGCTTGTTTCCTTTTGAAGGGAACTATTTTTACGGATATGTAAGTAATTGCTTGCACTTTGTATATATCAAGTGCTTTGTCGTCTCTTCTGACTTCCGCCATAAAGATAGGTAGTGGGTGCTTTGTTTTTAGCTGCCTAAGCTGCACTATTTTGTCGACTTTGATGCCCTGGTTTTTCAGGTCTTCTTTAATTTCGTCTATATCAGCATATATGCGTAGGCCTTTGATACAGACTTTTAAAGGTATTTCGTTTATCAATTGGATTATAAAATACTCAACTTTCATATTAGTGAAGAGTGTAGTAATTCCTCTGTGATCATTTTCAGTCTCAGGAGTTATCTTGATATATTGGCCCGAAAGTTTGCTGACAGATTTCGGGTAATCTCGGTTTACTGCTTGTATTTGTAAATTATAGTTTTGTGTCAACCGAAGCATTATCGGTTGGATTTTGGGTGGTTGTGGGGGGAGGGGACAACATCCGCTTCTTCGGTATCTACTGCAGCGAGCGTGTTGAAACTATTGCTCGTTTTAATAGGTGTTGGTTTACTTAAGCTTTTGCTAGTATTATTCTTAGCCGTTTTAGATGGTGCTATGAATCCATCATTATCAGCTTTATTTAGTACTTTAGGAGCTTTGCAAGGTGTTTGTTGGATATCGTTAGGCTTAGTCTTATCGTTGCTTAAGCTAGATTCTGCAGGTCTTTTGCGGAGGTTTATGTTGGTTGGAATAAGTACTTCTTTATAAACTTTTGAAATAAATTTCCTGTCATTAATAATATTTGAAATAATGTTACTGCCATTAACTGGGCAAGTAGAATTAAAGTTCAGCTCATCTGTTGTTTTGGATATTTCCTCTTCGAGTACATTTCGTTGCTCTAGTAAGTTTAGTGTTGCTGGGTCATCCGCAGGAGTACCATGTTCAATTTCAATATCTATGAGTCCTTTAGTATAGCCCAGTCTCCTGTTAAGGAGTGTGATCTTCTTAGTCAGGAGTTTGATGACTTCAAGTACATCTTTTTCAGTCGTTGACAAGTTGCTCTCCGGCATAGCTATCTCGGCGTCCATGGCTTTGGTGGCCATGTTAGGGTTAGAGTTTTCCAACGAGATCCAATGCGTCCATTTCATTCGAAAGCCTAAGACACTATATGTATTATACTAGCCAGTGTAGCGGCCACGCACTCCCTCTTCTCTTTTGCCAGTTCAAACTGGTTAGATGTTCGGCTGGTTTTTGTATTATTAGAAGCGCCATCTCTTGCGGGATTTGGTTACTACAAACTTTCTCAAATAAAAGGTTTGTTGCAACTGGTCTTGATTCTATTGTGTTTCTCTCTGTGACTTTTTTGCGTTGTATCACCTTTCTTGGGTTTCCTCTTTGGGAATAGAGGGCAACCCTGCCAGGATGCCATGTGATTTGATTTGCAGTTAATGTACTGCGGATTTTCTAGCTTCTCCTTGATCTCACAATTAACCGGTGTGGTGATTTTCTCCTCATTTTAGGCACGTGATATTCATCCGGCAGTTCTTGGTGGAGTGATTAAAGTAATTACAGTTATTGCACTGCGTGATGGCTTGCATCTTTTTGAAAGGGACTACTTTCACCATTATATGAATGACGGCTTGAATTTTGTAAATGTCAAGGGCATCTTCTCCTCATCTCACTTCTATCATGAAGATAGGGAGCAGATGTTTGTTTTTCAGTTGCTTTAATTGTGCGACTTTATCGACTTTGATGCCTTGATTTTTCTAAGTCTTTTTTGATGTCGTCAATTTCAGTGTGGATTGGTAGTTATTTTATGTATACTTTCAAAGGCCGTTCGAAAATCGGTGAATTGCGTAATATTCAGCCTTCAAAGATGTAAGCAGAGTGGTTATTCCTCTGTGATCACCTTCCAAGTCAGGAGCCACCTTTATGTATTGTCCCGAGAGTTTAGAGGTAGATTTCGGGAAATTTCTGCTTATGGCTTGTATTATGATGCCTTAATTCTGCGTGAGCTGAAGCATGATTGGCTGAATTTTGGGTGGTTGTGGTGAGAGGTCAGTGTCCGCATCGTTGAGATCTACTGCCGCGAGCGCGTTGAAACTATTGCTCGTATTAATTATATTTGGGTTACTTAAATTTTTGCTAGTTCTATTTTTAGAGTTGTTTGTTGGAACTCGTTAGGCTTAGACTTATCAGTGCTATTACATGAGTCTACCATTCTTTTGCGGAGGCTTTTGCTATTGCTGTTAATGTTATTATTTGGATGTATATTACAATTATTAACTGGGCAAGTAGAAAAAGTGTTCAGCTCACCTGTTAATCTGGATATTTCGACTTCGGTGGCCTTCATCTGTACTTGGAGGTCTTGCATCAGTGGGTTTCATCTGGTAGTCGGATGCTCTTCTTCTATTATGCTGAGGTTGTTGAGATATACTGATCTTGTTTGTAGAGAGTTGATTTTCTTCTTCAAGAGTGTGATAGTATTACAAGTTTCGCTCTGTGTCGTGGCTAAGGAATCGCTCTCCGGAGTAGCTGTTCCTGTATCCATCGCCTCAACGGCTACCAAGACGGCCACGTTAAGCTTAGTAAACTCCATCGTCTTATGAATAATTTAATTAAACTTTAATAAATTCATCATGCGGGTATTAAAGTGTAGTGATCAAAAGAGAACTTTACTCGTAAAAACACTGAATTGAATGATTACCTAAAAATATCCTAAATAAAATGATTATTTCTACGTATATCACTGCATTCTTTATTCCATAGCCATCTTGTGTTTAACTTTGGTGATCGGACGAAAACAGTTTTGAAGACCTCTGAATATTATGTACTATATAGACCAAATATGCCAACTTATCTTTAAAATGTCCATTTTCTTAATAGTTAAATTTAATTCTGGAAAAAAAATTAATCCATTTGAATTTTTAATGCTTTATTAATTATCATGCAAAGGTAGACAATGGTCTAGCTGTTGTGAAGAAGTGATTGAGGTTTATTATCCATAGACCTCGTAATTTTGAACTTTGGTCGAGTGACAAGGATAATACTTGAGCTCGCACTCAGTTCTCCCAACTTCCAGACCCACCAAACGTGAGGACTTTGAGCATTCACAGATTTAACATGTAACAGTTCATATGTGTCGAGTCTTAAAAGTCTAAATAGTAGTTCAAGCTTCTGTAATAGTTTCTGGCGTTCTGAATGCTTTTCACTCAGGTTTGAAAACCCGGCATATTTCGAAAAATCTTCAATTTTTGCTGTAAAGAATTTACATGAACGTAAACAAAATATTGTTCATAAATTCATAATTTTAGAGTTAATGCTATTTTCCTCTTTGGTTGAGGTTTATTTCAAGTTTTAGAAGTCAAAATGTATGCATTATTGTGTCAGTCGAATGTCCAATTTATTTGACAATAGAGAATCAAATTACCGTTTTGAAAGAAACATCACCTGACAGAAATTTCTTCTACTAGAACATACTTTTCAACCATTACATCTGGTATCAAATTGCACTTAGCCATCCCAGATTTAACTCGAATTTATAAATTCGTGTTTTAACCGTTCGATTTTAGCTTCGGTATATATTGTAAATTAAAAGAAAAATATATTACAATAAAAATTATTAGGATTTGGCAATACTTGAAATAAGAGAGCATTTGTATATTGTTTACATAGTTACAGGTGTTAAGTGTGATTTAGCGCGGTTGTTTTCGTGTAAATGTTCTAAGTACATTTGAGCGAGAATAGGAAAGAAGGTTATGAAATGTCTGCTCAAGAACAAATGCGCCGAATGTTAGATGAATTGATGGGAACACGTCGAAATGGTAATGTGGCTTCAACACTTTGTAATAATTGTATCAACATTGATAATTTTTTTTATTTAAGAATGTATAATTGTAAAACAATTCAAATAAAATTAACTGTCAATTTTTCATTGTAAAATAATATGTGATGTTTATATTATTGAACATTACAATGCTCATCTAGGATTTATGGAATAAATTTTGCTTTGAAATTAAGTTTTCAATAATCAATTCGGAACAATGCTTGTTCCTGTTGCATTGACGGCCATCCGAGGATCCTTGCTTTTAGGTCACACGTGTATGATCCTCAATCACAACAAATATGTCTGAATTGATGAAGTAAAATGCTGAAGCACTTTGAGCATATAAATTCTTATGTAACGTCGTATAGTATACAGTAACAGATAAGATTCGTCATTGCCGATCTATTATGATTTAAAAATGGTGGCTTGTAGCCAACAGATTATTTTCCACTGGAGAAAACCATGGTTAGATAAAAAAAAAAAAAAAAAGAAGCTGGGGTATATTTAAAATACCTTACTTTTATTACACAATTTAAATTGTGTTTATGCATGCTCTCTATAAGTTGTATATTTAATTTTTAGAAATAGTTATATAATGTATTGAAATTCTTCATTTGTTTTCTGAAGTGTTAAATTTGTGTGACTAGGTATTATGATGAAAATAGTCAAGTACAGGGCTATTAAAAATGTTTACCGTTGTAATAGTTACAAAACTCAATTTGTGTGGAACAGTGAAAAAGGTAATTCAAATAATTAATTAAGTTATTTACCTTTTCCATGCCTTATTATAACGCAAAGGTATTACTAATTATTTTTTTAACAAGAACCGAATTAAAACTCGCGCTTAAGAAATATGAATAAATTTTTTTCATAATTTTCTGCATAATTTACATGTTCCACATATGGAACATTCATGGGGAAACACTTAATTTTTTAAAACGTTTTCATAAATTATCATTCATTATCAAATTTTGTTAAAATGAAGAGAAAATAAATAAAAAAAGTTTTCAATTGGTTATTAGAATAGAAAATTAGCTATTCAAATAATTACTATTAGTTTATATGATTTCTATGATTTAAATTTTTTCTTCTGGATGTGGTAATAAGAAAATCTTTTCTCATGCAGTAATTTTTCACACACAAAACTTTTTTTTTTTTGTATTTTGGTGTGCAATACAATGTTCCTTGTTTTGAAGACACAAGATAATGCACATCTGATTGTCTCGAAGATTCTGATCGATATGCCAGGAACAGAATGTATTTCAGGCTTCATGCAAAGCAAGGACAACGTTACTTCGTTTCTAAAATTGAGGTATAGAAGTTCTGTTGCTATAGTTTTGTGCAAATGTGAATGGAGATCCATCCAGCAGCAACAACCATATTTAGCACATTGCTAAATAGGTTCCAGTACCACTTTTTGTTTCCTAACATTGGTTGATTTGCTCTGACAAGTCTATCTAATAAATCAATTCCTTCCATTTTCTCATTGTATATTTTCATAAGATGTGGATAAGAAACATGAGTTTTGTTTTCTATTAAATCTCTTAGTTTTACTCACAGGTTCATGTGTCAAATAATTTGATTATACACTATCTTTGCTGCAGCAAATGTTAACTTAACCATCACTATGGCATTCAAAATTTCTTAGCCATTTTGGTGCTTCCTTTGGTGATTAGATAGGCTTCTGGTACAAGATTCTCGAATGGTTCCAGTAACTTTAAAATCCTTTTCAGACAGTTTTCATGTTTCTCTGGATTTTCAAAACAGGATAAAAACTCCTATACAACTCCATATCCAAGAGAATTTTCAATTTCTGAACTCTTTTCTCTCTGTAGATTTTCATAACATATGAATAACCACTATTCGAATACAAAATCCATATTTTGGAACCAAATCATATTGATTTTCCTCTGATGAACATTTTAGTAGAATGATGACCGCAATAAGGTAACTTTGATTCTTCTATGCTTAATTTGGAATAGAAGGTACCGAATTGCTTTAAAAATGTTCCTAATTCTTAAAAGGGAGGAATTTTTCTCTTAATACCAAAGTATTATCTGTAATATGAGAGTTTTTTTTTTTTTACTTTTTTTAGATCAGTATCTAGACATTATTATAGAAACAATTAGGGCTGATGAATCTTTTGTGTGCTCCCGTTTAAATTTTGTCCAGGTACTTGGGTGATATCCACCAAGCAATAACAATCTAAGATATTGGCCTATATCATTTTCATCTACAGATAGAACTTCTTTTTCTAATGCATAAAGAGCTGTCATATTTGCTAAGTGCAGTAGATGTTCAATTGGTATAAACTTGGGAACATTTTAAACAGATATTTTTCACTAATATTTTTATGTTATCAGTTTTTAGGATTTTTCAAAATATGTATTTTTTCCACCATGATGTTGGATATTTTTCTCTTTTGAGTTTTATTTTTTCTTCACACTTCAACTTTTCCTATGAAGTTTAAGATACTTCAGGAATAAATATACTTTCATATGTTGCCATGTAGATAGTTTGATAAGATCACAAACATCTGCTGGTAGAACAGGCTATAAAATGTCGTAATTTATGTCTTATGTATTAAACATCCACTTTATATTCTGCAAGACTGTTGGCATATAATCTATACATATCCCAATTTCAGAATCATCATATAATGTTAAAAAATAATGAAGAACCTCTTCAACTATCTGAAAGGGCTTTGAATGTGACATCTGTTCAGTAGAACATGTTTGCACTAACTGAAGGAAATGAAAAGTATAAAAATATATTGTGATTTACAAGGAATGAGTATCTTTAACTGAATCATAAATGTCAAACTATCAATAAACACAAGATTTTCAGTGGCAGCTAAGAGTATACTGATCCATCAGAGAATGTGTGGGAAGCAAAGACGAGGGTATGTAAGAATTGAAAATAAAACAATCATTAACATCCTTTGTCAATATATACCAACAATTTTTATATCCAAAATACTTATATCAGTGCTTCTATGCATCACAGTCAAAAGAACCATTTGTTAAAAAAACATATCTTCAGATGCCAGTATTTCTTACTTAATAATTAAAAAAAAATGATAATTTTTAATAACATTAATTATGAAAACATTTGTTGAATTTTGAATTTTTCTCTGTGAAAAGCAAGAAAATAGTCGAAATCATGAATGCTCCCCCCCCCTCCATACACACACTTTTTAACTTAGCAACTCAACCTTGATACCAAAAAGTCAATTCCTATTTACCTCTTATGTAATAATTTGTACATAGCAATGCAACTGAAATTGTATTTTTCACAGAATTTTAAAGTTGATATTCCATAAGAGGAACATTGCTGTGTTAAAATGTTATTTCAAGTGTAAATTACATTAAAGTTTTTGAAGCAAGTAGAAAGAGCTACTTCAGTTTTATTCCTTTTCCTTAAAATCGTTGTTGGTATTGTACTAGCATAGTAAATCCATTGAAAAATACTAAAGGTCATTTATGCAAATTTCATAACCAATACAGTTTTTTTTTTTAATGAAGAATGACAACATAACCCATATGAATCAATCAAATATTTCTATGTTTTGTTCTTAAACTTGTTAAAAACACTTAAAATATGTTGCAGTTCTCAAAAATAGCAAAAAGATGTGTATGTGTGTGAAAAAAAGTATCTGAAGTACTTAAATCAGTGGTTTTGGTACATCAAGATAGTTTTTTTTCATGTGTGTAATAACTTTTTTTAATGAATTGGTAAGTCAGAAAATTCACAAAATAAAATTTAGAACATCTTTCTTGTTTCACATTAGAAATAACTCAGCATTTGTGATGTGAGGTTACTTTATTGACACCATAAATATGTCATCACCAAGGCCACTTAACATGTTAGTTCCACAATTACTTTAAATAAATTTTAGAAAAAGGAAGTGAACAATTTTCTTGAAATTTCTATTTTTCAAATTGCTTTTTTTTTAAAAAAATTTAATCTAAAGTGCAAGAAATTATTCAATACAAAAATAATTTATGTGAATCTTTTTTATATTTATAAATGAGTCTCAGTAATAGAGATGAGAAAAAGTATGATTTTTAATAGTAATCATCTGTTTTCATATTTCCATAAATTTTACTCCATAACAAATGTTTTTTATAAGTAACAGTTATTAAAAATATACTAAAGTTGTTATTAAATCTAATTACTTAAATTTAGAAGATGAATTATATGCTTCATCAAGGTATTTTTCATATTTCGTTCAGTTCATATTTTAAAATCTTTTTAAAAAAGAAATTATTTAAAAAATAAGTACTGTAACTGTCATAATTAATTTTTGATGCCTTTACTATTGGTAACTGTACCTCTTTTTTTTTTTTTTTTTTAAGGGGAAGATACTAGACCAGAGAAACTTCATTACACTAGTTCACGAGTATGTAAAAGTTTTCTGCTGAACTGTTGCCCTCATGAAATTTTGGCTGCTACGGTTAGTATATCTATAAAACCCAAATGTGTCTTTTATACCAAAGATATTCTAGAATGAAATATGTGTTATAATAGCTATTTTGTAATCCAGAAAAAAAATCATACTAGGAATAATGATATAACACATGGATCAATAAGTCCCGAGACTAACATTGAAAACAACATTTTTTTTGCAAATTTTTTTTTTATTCATCAACATAATCACCTTTTAGGGTGATACAATCGTTCCAACGTTTTTCCAATTTTTCAATACCATGTTTATAAAAAAAATTATCTTTCGATTCAAAATAAGCTTCAGTTTCAGCGATGACCTCCTCATTTGAGCCAAATCTTTTTCCCTGGAGCATTTTTTTAAGATCAGCAAAGAGCCAGTAGTCACTGGGGGCTAAATCTGGCGAGTATGGGGGGTGGGGAAGCAGATCAAAGCCCAATTCGTTCAATTTTGCCATTGTTTTCATCGACTTGTGGCAGGGTGCATTGTCTTGGTGAAAGAGGATTTTTTTTTTCTCTGCACGTGCGGTCGTTTTTTTGCGATTTCCTCCTTCAAACGCACCAGCAAGTCAATATAATAATCACTGTTGATCGATTTACCTTTTTCGAGGTAGTCAATGAAAATCACGCCATGCGTATCCCAAAAAACTGACGCCATGACTTTGCCAGCTGACTGCTGCGTTTTCGAACGGCTTTCGCCAGCTGTGCGCCACTCAGATGACTGCCACTTCGACTCTGGAGTGTAGTGATGTAACCATGTTTCGTCCATGGTCACGTAACGATGCAAGAAATCTTTTTTGTTGCGAGTAAATAGCGATAAACAGCTTTCTGAATCATCAACTCGTTGCTGTTTTTGTTCCATCGAAAGCAATCGCGGCACCCACTTGGATAAAACCTTTTTCATGAAGGATAGTAAATACACTTCCATATGATATCTGTGTCATCTCAGCAATCTCACGGAGCTTCACTTTACGATCTTTCATTATAATTTTTGTCACTTCACTCACATTTTCCGGTGTAACGGCTTCCACAGGCCTACCCGAGCGTTCCGCGTCATTTGTGTCGGTACGACCACGTTTAAACTCGGCAAACCACCGACAAATCGTTGCTTTTGATGGACAAGAGTCCGGGTAACATTTTCCAATCCATTGTTTCGCTTGCACGGTGTTTTTACCCATTAAAAAACAATGTTTTATCAGAACACGAAACTCGGTTTTTTCCATTTTTTAAACAAACTACAAAACGACTTTACTCCAACCTCGATAACTCAGCTGTTTCTGGTCCGATCGACTTAAAATTTTGACACGTTTCAAGCAAAGGTTAGTACTCTAGAAAGACCTAGTTACTGGTTTACTACGAGCGCCATCTCTGGGTTAGTCTCGGAACTTATTGATCCATGTGTTAAAGTAACATTTTTGTGCAGCATATTCTATGGCAAAATGTTCCTGAATATTAAAAATATGCCTTCCCTGAAGATATTATTTTTAGAATGAAAAATTACTAGGATTATTTTAACTGATATTTAATTGAAGGGAAAACATGTTTAGCGGATTACTGTGATAAGGTAAAGTAGAAAATTGATATTTTTATGGTGTGCAAAGTTGTTATTATTGTATCATTTTTAACTGAAAGCAGCTTGTATTGTTTCGTATGATGATATTTCAGTACATTGTACCCATCTTTTTTTTTTTTTAATTCTAAAACTCCTTGAGAGAGGTATGTTTGTTCATATGCTTCTTTAAATATAAAAAAGTATTTGAAACTACATTTAAAAATTTTTTCAATTTTATTTTATTTATAGAGAGGTGATATGGGACAATGCAAAAAAGTACATGATGTTGCCTTAAGAGCAGATTTTGAAAATTCTTCTCGAAAATATGAGTATACTTTTCAGAAAGAAGTAAGATATATTTAATTTATTATTTTCAAACCTTTTCATCCCTTAATAATGGTTATTTATTTGTGGTGTATATGTCTTAGGAATTATGTGTATATTCAAATGTTAATAAATACTTTGTTTTATTTAAACTTGGTGAAAATTAAAGTAAGAATAGCATTTAGGAAATTGCTGTAGTATTTAATTTTATTTCAAAATTTTGTTCAGAATGGAAGAAGTTACTAATATGACAAAATTTGATTGTATTATATGTATCTTGAAGTTTTCTGAGTCATTGTGTATTATAAAGAACTGTTAAAGATGGTTACTATGAGAACACTCCTTAAAAAAAGATAAAAAGGAATGAAAAGGAATTAGATACAATGTTCACTTTTTCCAATGATAGGTGGATGTATTGAAAAAGCTATTACAGAATTTATAAAATATACAATATTATACAAGTGGCACTTTTGTTGGATGACTTACTTGGAAAAAGTTTGTCTATTTATGAAACTTTTATTATAAGTGCTTAGTGATGGGATTTTTTTACCCCTTCTTTCATATTGAATTTAGGAAAAGTGATGCTTACACATTCAAGCAGTTTGGGGAAAGTTACAAGCTGAAGGTACCAAACTTGTACATGTAACTTTTCTTTGCAAACATAATCCTGTTGCATTTTAAGAAATGATGATCCCAAGAAAAATGTGATTGTTTGGCAGATAAAATTTATTACTTAAAATTTTATTAATATTTGAATTTTGTGATAGGCTAACAAACAATCTTATTTCAAAGCCTTTTTTTAAGGTATTTTAATTATTTTAGACATTTTAGTACATTTGCAAGTTATTTACTTTGCAATATTTCAGATTCTTATTGCATTAAAATATTGAAACTTTATTTCACATTCTAATTATGTTTTTTAAATTTATTTATCAATGCATTTACTTAATCAATTCAATATTTAAGGGAAAGAAATAATTATAGTAAGTTTTTCTATTTATTAGGATTATTAAACTAATTTCCTCCAAAATTTAATTGCATCATAATTTGTGTATCAAATTACATTTAATTTTTCCAATCTAATAAGTGGTAATGAATACATTTTTGCTGTTTGAAATTAAGTTCCTTAATTATTTTAATTGTATTTTTTTTTCCAATAAACTTTACTTTTGATTATGTTCGGAAAGGTTATAATGTGTATTCTTTTCCTATAAAATGTAGTTGCTAAAGAAAAAAAGAATGAATATGTATTTTGATTTGATTTTCTTCTGTAATTTCTCATAAATATGCATTATAAAGAACAGGTAGAATTATACTTTAACTGTTTAATTGCTGCAAGTATATTTTCATTTTTATCAAAAGTAAGTATCAAACAAACTACAAAAATGTAATTAATAAAGGAGTTTTTTTTTTTTGGGGGGGGGGAGGTTTAAAGAAAGAAGTAATTATGTAAAATTAAAATGCAATAAGTTCTTTAAACATTTCAGACTTTTGTTTTTAGAAGAATATTAAAATTATTGGCTATTAAACTTAAATCATGTTCATTAAGTGTGTGTGTGTCTCAAAATGATTGTATGAAAGGGAAAAAAAGTGTTTGAACATATAAAATTTTATGCAAATTTTAATTTTTGTTTTAATTAAAAAAATTTCTTTTGATAGTAATCAGAATATTAACCCCTTAACTGTGACATATATTTCAGAAAAATGGACCAAAAATAGAAATTTTTTTTGACTGTTTAATTTTGTTCTTTATATTTTTATAAAAGTTAGAAAATGGTTTTTTATTACAAAAATAAAATTTAAAATATACCTATTATTTAAAAATTAATTAATTAATTAAAATTAATACCTAATTAATTAAAAATACCTAAACTGTACTTTACATCGTCGTCTGAATCGGACATTGCGAAAAAAGAAAATTATTTGCAAAAAAACTCCCTGAAAAGGAACCCAAACAGAACGAGGAAGCATAACTGTGTTTTTGTTTATCTGACAGCACCCACATTTTCCCTCCCTCGACTGAAGTCGTAATTGGTGAAAAACTAGGACCACTAATGCCATCTATTACGAAAATAGTGAATTAAGTATCCTAAAGTAGAAACGAACTCGGCTCGGGCTTTACAAAATAGAAATGTTATATTTTTCTCCTGCCCAAATTCAGTTCGGGCATCACAAATTCTGCACGGAGTAGTTTCCCGAACTGGATTCAGGCGACACTGGCTAGGGGTTAATCACATGTTAACTTTAAGCATCAGATATCATAAAATGTGTAGATTTTACATTATACATACAAAAACTATAACTATTTTTCAATAATTTATTTTATTAAAAAATATATGTTAAACATGCGTTTTATTGAATATTTTGATTGCTTTATGCACCCGTACAAGGGACACAGTGAGTATGATTTGATGAAAATCAGTATTTAAAAAAAAATCAAAAAATTTTGTTTGCTTTATATTTTTCTATTATCTCACAGAATTTCAGAGCTCTATTATAAAAAAAAACCCAATATTATGATTACTTTTATATTCTTCGCTGTTAACATCCTGATATTCTTTTTTGGCATATAAACTTTTGGTTTCTTGTCTATCTTATTAACAATGTCTTTTAGTTTTGAAATGATGTGAAGAGATCACATTCCATTCTCATAGTTTGTTTATATCTGCTAATTTATTCCATGCTTGTTCTTTTGATTAATTTTTATTACAATGTTACT
>BMAW01130266.1:41075-66246 GCA_019974015.1 Nephila pilipes | reverse complement strand
TGCCATATTGAATTAGAGATTTGCTACCTACCTTAATTGGCGTAGAATGAAGAAAGTTGAGGGGTCCACATTGAACACAGAATTTAGAAGAGACTTCGAATGTGACAGCAGAGTAAAATGAAGCAAAGAAGCAAGTCTCTAAAATTAGTGACCTTATAGCTGGATAAATGGAAACCCCCTACAAATATATGAAAAATTCTTCATAAAGAGTCAGAACTCAAGTTTCTTGGCTGAATTTGCCAAGAGATTAAATAGATAATGACCCGGGCCTCTCGCATATACAGGGTGCTTCAAAAAATGTATACACACTTTGAACTTCCGTAGAAAATTTATTTACCGTTCTACTAAGTTAAATTTCAGGAAAATAGAAAGCTGAAAGTCCAATGTAATTGAAACATAAATAACAAATGTTAATACTGTTCAAATTGGTGACCTGCAGCATCAATACAATTCTGAGTACGAGTCACCACAGATTCTGTACATCGTATCAAAACGTCCAATGAGATTTCTCTACACACTGCTTGAATCTCATTCCAAAGAATGTCTTGGTTACGTGGTTTACGTTTGTACACCTCATCTTTTACTGTGCCCCACAAGAAGAAATCCAGTGGTGTAAGGTAGCTCATCACTTGTAGCTGTTCGAGGCCGACCTGAATGACCTTTATGCACATCACACACTGTTCCATGAACTTCGAATTTGTCTCGTATGCGTGTAATTGTTAATCTTGAAGGTGGTTCTGTATCATACTCCCTTCTCCACTGTCTTTGAACTTCATTTACATTCTCAAACTTCCAGTACCACTTAATAACCTGCTTACGTTCTTCAAAACTCAAACGTACGTCTCCCATGTTGATATTACAAATTCCAACTGATAATATAACATAGAGGGACGATTATGCTGGCACCTGGCGAAGAAATATAACATTAGCCTTGTAGAGCGGGAAAACTACAATAGTTTAAAGTGTGTATACATTTTTTTGAAGCACCCTGTATATATATACTTATTATTATATTTCTATTATTTATATATATATATTCTTATTTTCTATTTTCTATTAATAACATTTCTAATTTTTATTGAAGCATTTTTATATTTTAATGATTTAGCGAAGGACTAAATTTTCTATCTTTTCTTTATAAAGGAGCCTTTTTACTTTTGACTGTAATATTCTAATTTATTACTATAGTTATTTTTTCTTCGCCTAGAAAAATTATGCAAAATGATTTTTGAATTATAAAGATAAAACTTTTAACAACTTCCCAACAATATCGACGTAAAGTGTTTTAACAAGATTAGACAAGTTTTAAGAAATGAATAGAATAAAACTAAGTTCAAGAAATATTCTCAATTTCCACTTTATAATTTTTTTTTTGTAATATGCGAAAATATTTATTTTAACTTTCACGCAAAATGTGAAACAAATGTGCATAGAGTTTCGTTATAAATAGTGTTCGGAATATTTTGTAATATCATTTACAAATACATATTGCGGTGTATATAAAAAGAATAAAAGGGAACATATTTTTGCTTAAAAACTAACTTTTGATATTTTTGTAATTAATTTTCTCAGTTTCAAATTAAGTTATGATTAAATAATTGATGTTAAGTCGGACCCATCAAAACGCGGACCAGTGATACGCGAATCTGTTTTACATGCAGTTTTACTATAGTTTTCTTGACAAGCAATCGCTTCCGAAGCTATCATTTCTAGATATTGTAATTTTTCATGTTATTATATTCAGAATAATCTTTTTCAAATAGGATTACGTCCCAACTTCCTGTTAAGAGGAGGCATTAATATACATTTTTTTTTCTATTTTATATATTTATGAATCAGAATTTTTCGGAAAGTTACATGTCCCATTTGGATTAATTTTTGTAAGAGAATATTTTCAAGATCTCGCGGTCAGCTAGATTAGCTGTACGTTCAGTCATTTTGTATTGCTTAAAACTTAAAAGATATAGAGATTTTTTTGTTCATGTGAATTGCGTAAAAAATAAAAATGAGAGTACAAAAGTCTTATTCGACTTATTCGACGAAAACTCACTGTTATCGAACGAATTCGAAAAGGGCAGTACAAGGAGATATTGCCAGAGAACTTAATCTGCCTGAGGCTACACTACGTCGGCGGTTAAAAAATGTTAGTATGTTAATGACCTTAATAACGATTAAGTAAAGACCAGAAAATGGTTAAGTCGCCTACAAATACCAATTCTGATATATGTTTGCTTGACTTTTTGAATTTTTGCTCAAAAATGATTTTAATACTGTAACTCGTGATTCACTTAAAGCGTGACTTAACGATAATAGACCGCGACTACCACGTGTTAAAGGTGTTAGACTGCATTAATATTTATTTTTTACAATCACTCATATACACATTCGAGCCCGCACTTACACACGCACTCACACACGATGATCTTCATGTAATATCTTTCGTAGTATCACGTATAATATATATATCAGTAGTTCTCTTAATTTTCTTCAATGTACTCCGCGGTCATAACTTTTATCATAATGTATCTCCTAATTATGATTCAAGGCTCAAATGTACCCCCTCATATATTGATCCATATAATGATTTTTGTGTATGGCTTTGTTTTCTTTTTTATTATATGATAAAATTTACATCTGTTGTTAAAATATTTTGAATCCAGCAAGGCTATGAATTGATGTGGTGGTGTGGATTGACGAATCTTTTTTACACCTACATTCAGAAATGCATCTCAAAATAGGCGATTTTGATTAGGCTTTTCTTACTACTTTTTAATTATTTTTTTTGTCTGATTCCCCTACAAGGTATTGAATAGTAGAAAAATAACTTTAATTTCAGAGACTCTGTTCGAATTCTTTATATCACTGTAGTTTCCATTGTATATTAAGATTCATATACAGGAAAAAATAAATACATAGCAATTTTAGACTCATAATTACGAATGCAACAGTTATTCCGACTTAAGTCTATTTAGCATTATTTGAAACGCAGTTTATAACAAATTCGTAACTACTTTTAAATTAGAAAGCAAGATATTATTTCCCAGTTGCAGTTTTTATGTAATTGAATATCGTGATCTATCCCAGTGAGCAGAATTTGTATAATTTTTGGACTTCATTTTGAATAATTTTGTATTATTTTTTCGAAATTAGTAGTCAAAAATCAATTTTTAATAGGGATGTTCACGTATTCACTGGAGATCGCTTAGGGAGGAGTATGAGAAATGAGCCATTAGCCTATACGATTTTTTTGGAAAAGTAGGAAATTTACGCAGTTTTCCACTAAAAATTTGTTTCTTATATTTTTGTCACTTTACATGGCATATTAAAAATATTAAAGGACACTGCATGTTTAAAAAATACAAATGACGTTATCTCTACGATACCGAGGGGGTGATGTATCAACGATCTTCATTTAGGCATATCAAGTGGTTCGATTAACTTCTGTTTAGCTCCTACTCGGCAGCGTTCCTTTGCATAAAGCATGTGTGTGCGTCAAAAGGAACATAGAGCGAACATCAAATTTTGTTTTATTCTGAGGAAAGCGAATGGAAAATTTGATTGGGTAACATACGAAACGATTGAATCTAAGTATTGTGATGATATTATGAGTTATTCTCATGTATTTGAGAGGTTTTCGAGTTTTACAAGCTGGAAGAGACCCCGAAGAATTGTTAAAATAGTTTAGAATGTTGAGTTAAATTATTCTAAAGTAAAGTGAAACTATTTCTCATTTCCAGCGTTTTCAAAATGGTTGTCCCATTACCGCACTAAATTTCTTATAATATATCTTGTTAATTTAATTTAAGTATAATTAAAACTATTAAGTATTCTAAAACATACACACATATACTCACTATGTTGCCCCGGCTTCGTTCAAGTATTTGTTTGAACCATCGATTCTCAATAAAGGTTCAGTTTAGGGAAAGTCAATTAAGAGACTCAAACTGGCCTCATTTGATTCTGTTCGAATAATTACAAAGTAATTATTCTATTACAATGTAGGGCGGAATCTTCTTGAAAGATTATCAGAAAATTCAAATTATCTGAATACAAGTAAAAGTGGATATAAGTGAGGAACAAATATATTTGATCTGATTCCAATCTCAGCTATCCGACGCCCATTTAGTCTTTTGGCTGCATCTTTTGTACAAAATTTTCCTCTTTTCTTCAAACCCCTTGTGGCACATAAAAACATCCGATCTCCCAACATGAATTTTTTTTTCTTTAAGTATTCACTGCATTTCAATACATATCAATGCTGATTTATATAAATCATGGTTCATTCACAAGTCGAGGTTCTCAAGCTAAATAACGTCATATAAAATCCCATAATTTTAGTTGAAGGAAAATACGCTTGAGAACCATTCTTTCATACACATGCAAGCGATTCCTGCCCCATATATAGAGTAATTTTTCACAGAAATAGAAATATGAATAAATTATAGACACATATTAAGCAAGAAGTATTATTATTGGATAAAGACAAGAGACAGAAAAGGTAATGAAAAATTCTTAAAAATAATAGACAAAAAAAAAAAGCGTTTTGTGTTAATGTACATCGATCTCTCTGCATGTGTATAAATCTACATTCTTAGCTTAAAAGATTTGCTGTTCTTCAAAAAAAAATATTAGAAGTTTTTATTTATAAAAAAATATCTTCGACTGTTATTTTGTCATAATGCAGCATTTTAAACTGGATTAAAAATTGTTTAATGATGCAACAGAACTGCAGTTATTTTTCTACCTTATTTGACTTTTTACATGAAATATTTGTCTGGTAAAATTTAAGAAAATATATTACAAATAATTTCTCTTTCGCAGGAAGACTACTTTGTCAAAGATTTTCTTTTCTAAAGTGCATTTTCATTAAAATAAAATATTTCTCTGTACTCATAGCTCAACGAAATTGGGCCAATATTATTTTTATTACAGTGAAAGATACATTTCGAAACTTTTATTAAAAAAATATAAATCAGATAAATGCTTAAAAAGGAAAGAAATAGTACAATTGTAATAAAGTATCTAAGAAAGAATATTTCAAATCGAATATCATCCGATTTCTAGGTAATAAAGAGAAAATATTCATTAAATCGTTTTCAATTCTCTTTAATATAATATATCTTTGAAAAAAAATGACGACTACGTGCTGTATTTCTAAAAGAGGAAATTTAAGAACCAATTTTGGAGCGCATGTTTTGATTTCAACAGAGAAAGGAAAGTACTATAATATTTATAAGATACTAAATCTCAAAATAAGTAAATAAATAAATAAAAATAATTTTCGTATTTGGGAAGAGAATTCGCTAACATTTTTAAAATAAATTTTTTTTAAACACTTTTTAAAAGTATTCGTCTTTCAATTTATAAAGCGAGAAAGAAAGAGTTTGGATTTATTGTCTTACAACTACATGGTGAAAATGGGGGAAAAATTGTTTTGAAATTTATTATTGGATGGAGGATTCATTGTTGATGAGAGTGCTATTTTTTCCGAATATATTTTATGAGAATAAATGAAGCCTTCTTAACCGCTGTCACTGGATCGAACATTTTTCTGGATGACGAAATGGCTTCTTAAGCGGAAACAATACATAGAATTCAATAAAACCCATTTCATAAAATGAGCAAGAAAAAAATAACCAGAGTTGTAATTATTATAGACTAAATCTAAAAGGTACGAATTAACACCACTCAAAGCTATATGAAAAGCTTCTGGAAGCGGATTTTATTACTTAAACTACGGTTAAGTGTCGAGGAGGACACTTGAACATGATTCTAACTCTCTACCGTGAGCCAGCCCCGCTGCACGACATCTTCGAGAGCGCAATACCTGAAAACTTCGTTTCTAAGTTCGTTACTCTGTCAATTAGGCTACGGTGGTCTTACAATACAAAAACGGCAACGCTTTGTAAACTATATTTAATCTCGATAATCCTTTAATTATCACGGATTTCATGTTCGATTATGGTCTAGGAAATTATAGTTTCAATCATTATTATATTAAATTATCCCCAGCGGAATAAAGTGAGCTGTTATACGTTATATAGAACTGAATTTCAAAGTTTCTACAGGACGTAGTGAGGAAGCTAGAAAAAGGAGGTACTAGGAAGACGATGTTTTCATTTCATTATCGCGATTCATTATTTCAATGAATAGCGAGCTCTCCAGCGTATTTTCCTTCAACTAACCTTTTGTGGTTTTCTTATGACTTTATTTGGTTTGAGAACATTTTCTTGAGAATAACTAGTGGCTTATGTGAATTAGAATAGATTTATTGAAGTGTAGTGAATAAAATTTATCGGGCAGCAGTTATAAGTTGTGAAGAGCTTAATGTTGGAGTATTAGAGAGAGAAATATCGGAAGGTTTTAACAACGAGTTTAATGTGTGCTCACGCTCTGAAAAGAAAGATATTTTATTACTGACTTTAAGTGTGATGTGATCATCTGAGAAAGAAAATTTAGTCGGATTCAGACAGTAAGTTTTGTACTTACTCGGATCCAGTTCGTTTATGTGAGATAAGTAGAGTTTTATAATTAAGTGTGTTAATTAAGTTAATAACATTAAGTGTGGACGCTGCATCCCATTCATAATATAAATATTGAATTTTAGGGATTCTTAAGAGAATTATAAAATTATGTTAGAGATTTGACTTCCTAATTATTCGACTGTTTATTTGGTGATTGAATAAGTGAAATTTATGGAGAAAATCATGACCGGGCCTCCCAAATGCATAGTTAACGTCGTACTTAGAAGCAGCACAAGAGTTATTGGGGATGGACCTTGTAATTTTCAACCACTGTCACATGACGTGGATGGCCCCTGAGCTGATACCCAAACTTCCAAACTAAGCCAATGTAAGGTAATCATGTATCAATATATTTAACTTGGACCAACCTGCTACATAACGGGGCTTTGTGGTCCTCGAACCCACTACTCGAGTGAAAAAAAGTTGGCCATGAGCTCTGATCATGATAACTTACTTACAGCAGCCACATTAACACTTGACAATCTGGTAATCAAACTTATAAGTTTCATGCCTCGATATGGTCAGGTGAATTATCGTTCAAGTTCCGATTCCGCCATTTTATACTGATACACGTTATATTTAAATGAACCTTAAATTTCCCACCTATCATGGCTGGGAAGCTACAAGAGTAATGCAACGGCCAGGCATCGTCTTTATTCCTTCATCATGATTCATGAAAAACGTGAATAACATTGATGTAGCTCTAAAGGCATGTTCATTCAAGCAGATTTAATACCTTGGTAATTAAACATGTTTAACATTTCAACGATATTCATTTTCTGATTATAGCTCAAGAGCCAGATTCAGCTCTTGCGTCATAAATCTACATTCATTCACTAGCTGCATCCTATTAAACTTCGATCCGCAGGTTGAACAGTTCGAATACGGTCGACAGATGAAATTTATCTGTGAGCCCGCATTTGTTCTCGAGGGCTTATGCAACGAAGTATGAACTGAAACGAAATGCATCCTCGAGTATTTTTCATTTATACCTCTCACTAAGCAGTAAAATCGAGATAGGTCTTCATCTTCTTGTCGTAGGGTTTTGTATAACACATTTATAATTGATTTATGTTAGTCCGAAATAAAATATTACTTCTATTATTCTTATATATATATATATATATATATATATATATATATCAAATTGATAGTTCCGATTTATTTTGATTTATAAAATTCTCGAATTTAGATTTAATTCCGTGTTCTTAATTTGACTTGCTCGTGTATTCTACGTGATAACATGAACTCTTAAAATATGTAGCCAAGATGTATAACCAAGTCAACAGACCAGACTAGTATGAAAGAGAGTATAGTTCTGTCTTGGCTCTAAAAATTTGAATAGAAGAATTTTTATGACTAAAAGAAGGAAAAAAAAGGGAGGGCGGGACTTATTGTTATTTTTTAATTACCGATTCAGTGCTTTTTTTTCTAATTTCAAGAAAAACCATATTCTGATCTTTCAAAAATGCTTATCACTGTCTTTTTTAAAGGTAGAATATTTATTGAGTAAAATTCCTTCTATAGAATTAATCATATGTTAAAGTATACGCAAATTGCCTGATGAAATGCGAAAAAAAGTTTCTTTAGTAGATTTACTTTTTTTTTGTATCGTATTTGGTCCGGAAATAATCTACATTAAATTATTTCGGGAAGCATTTGTACCCAGATATTTTTTTTCCGCTTTTAATTCATATCTATTCCCGTAATAAATTTTAAAAAAATAACTTTTTATAATATATATACAAAACAAATGAGAATTTGAAAAAAATATATCAAAAAGTGTGAATACATGACGAGTTTCAACGTTTCAAATAATTGCATACATATTAGAAGATGACAATTCATGTTTTGTTCTGAATATGAGAAAGGTGAGAAATTATTCTCTCTGAATCGCATCATAAATGGGGAAAAAAAAATCTACTCCGAAATTTATGACTATTTTCTTATTGAATTAAACATGTAACTTTCTTCTCTACTTTTTCCAATGAGATGTTACACTTTTTAAATGAATGAATAGAAGTTTGAAATTTTAAGGTTTTTATGGAATTTACGAAATCTATATGAATAAAAAAAAGTAAACATCATTTAAAGGGGAAATTCAGTTTGTTTTGAATGAGCTAATTAGATATGTGTGTGGGTCCAAAAATTTTATATCACAAACAAAAATATCTCATTCGGTACAGACTTATAGCAATGAATAATGAGAAATAAATCCTATTCTTACATTTATTTTCAAAAGAGGTTTTACATTCCACATGTAAAAATATGTAAATAGCTTTGGAAAATAAATAAAAATAAGTTTAAAAATGTGTATGTGTGTTGCATGTTTTTTTTTAATTAAAGTTGTTAATATATTTAGATATTAAAACATTCATATTTAGTTTTTAAAATACCTCTTTTTATTTTATTCGAATTTATCATTGCAGTTTCATGTTGAAATATTAAATTGTTGCTGTTCCTAATTCAAACATTAATAAATCAACAGTGCAAAGTTAATATTTGCTCATAATTAAGAAAAATGGAAAAGAATCCCCCTTCCTAAATTTTCCCTTTAAAAATTGTAAAGGAGGATATCTATAATAAATAGTTTGCAAAAATTGTACTTATAGCAATATATTTCAGCAAATTTCTTTGTATTTTATCAGACAGTAAAATTTCGGGCACTTGAAAAACTCTTTGAAAAACACTCGAAGAGTTTATCAAATGAATAATATTTGTTTTCTTTACTGCTTCGTGTTTCCAACAGATTCCTTTATTTGTATTTTCATGTATTGCAAATACAAAAATACGTATCTAGAATTGAGAAGCTATTCTTCTATTCGATTATAATAGCAATATAATTGTTCACATCTACCATAAGAATAATACTGGCTATAGTATTGCTTATTAGAGTTTCACTATTATTTAAAACATCTAATCTTGATTGGATATCATGTAGTAATTTGTAATTTTTTTTGTTGTCCTAGAATATTTACTTTAACTTGGTCTATTCTGAGTGTTTCAAAAGCGACTCTTCAATTTCGCATTTGCAAAGCACCAGAATAGTGGAAGATACCAGATTGAAAAGAAGTGATATGTTTGATGGACAAATATGAAATTAAAAAACAGAACATATTAAAATTAGGTACTTCTTTATACAATGAGTAATCTTTCAGTTGCTATCCACCTGCCTGACGGTATAACCGATTTTGATAATAATTGTAAATTAATTTTAAGGTTAGTACATTGATTGTACCAATTAATTCTACCCTTATGTCTTTAATTATCTTGAAGTCAAGCCTTTTTTAAAGTAATTGAGCCTACTTTTTGAAACATCGTTTATGTATTATGAGTTAACTCTGAATGTGAGAAAGAATAATGTGATGAATAAAGTATTTGCTTGTATGTTTTGAAGTTATGTACGAATTCCATCAATTAAAATGCTTAGTGGAGTGATATGGAAATTATTATTAAGATGCCAGTTTAAGTGCCATTCATATGACAGCAATCCTGAATAACAAGAATCCTATAATTATATTTATGGTTATTCAAAATTTTCAGTACAAGCTTAAAGAATGACTGAATATACGTAGGCATGCGTGATTTAACTGTATTTTGATTAAATTAATCGTATATAAAGTATGTTGTGAAACTGATATTATACTAGTTTCTAAAACTAAAGTTTAGAACATATTATTTCTTTTGCAATTATACCAATAATATACAAAAACTACGTGCAATTTATCGAAGAGTAAATGCAAACTCGCGCGCGCAAGTTTTATATTTTGTACAGTGTCTTGTAAAGCAGTTAAAAGGTCACATGCAATTTGTAGAAAAGTAAATACAAACGGTATTGCATAGTGCCTTGTAAAACAGCTAAAAGGGTACGCTTCACCAGAAAACGGAAAAATGATTGTTTTTCTAATTTCTTATTTCGTCTTAAGCAATGGTTCTCAAATTATGATGTAAGTACTCATGGAAATATGCAATGGACTGTAAGGAATCGAAAAAGTAAAAAATAATAACATTCAAACACAGAATTGTAATTATGGATACATTCTATTTGAAAGAACGTGACAATTTAGTTTGTCATAAAATTGTAGTGAAGACTAAAGAAATTGATAACTACTCGCCTACAGAGCGAGATTTATTTCAGGAATGACAATAAGACGGATAGATTTTAGTTAAAGGGGGTCTCTGAATCGTTTAAAATATGATTTTAGAGAGACTGTCATTAGTATACTTGAAACTGGTCAATATAACATCTCTCCATGTTTTAGAATGTCTCAAAAAATAACATTCAGCTTGTGAAACTATTTCTAAACAAATAAAATCACCAGATCTTTCGAGATATATGATTTCTACTCAAGATAAATATGTTGCATAAATGTATGATACCAAAGAGAGATAAAGGATGGAAAATTTTTTTAAGATCAAGTTCCTGCATCTGAAACATTAATTCCTCAATAAAATGTATACAGACGCCTAATGAATTAAGATCTTAATGTCCGACGACAGGAGTTTTGTACTTCTTTTAACACATTATATAAGAGTGTTTGTTACTTTTGTGGAACCAGGAACACCATAGTATTGTGTAGCTAACTAGAAGCCTATCTTCTTCACTGATGATATTATATACTGTATACTCAGAGGGTTACCGTAAAGTAATTACTACCAAGAGATGTCCGAGATATCTGGATAAAATTTATTCTGCATATTGAATATTTATGTGCATGATAATGTAAATTACAGTTATTAGTTTCAGGAAGCCGTAGCAGTAGATCAGGACATCCGTCAAATAAATTCTGAGAAATATCCCCTACTTCATTATTTATTGACTGTATTTATAATAATCATATACTTCGGTTTTATATATTTACAAGCTGATACCCACCCACTTCGCTGGACAGACGATAATATAATATTTTGGAATCTATGCGTGAAATATCAAGAAAATTTTCGATTTTTAAATGACAATGTTAATTTAAATTAAAAACTTTAAAAAATTGATTGTCTGTAATAATGGTTATCCACGACTTTTAGATATATGAGAAAAATAAAATGTTTTAGTAAAAAGTCACCCCATATACATATAATATGGATAAAACTCCTTCCACCGTATACATGTTACGCCTAGTATTGCCAAAGATACAACCTTTTGTCAGAAGATTCATCATGTGCTTAACTTTCAAGTGAAATATCCTCGAAATGACATCTTGACTATCATAAGAATTTGCCCTTGCCTCAAAAGATCTTTGATTTCCTACCATTTAGTCTTACAAGCAACTGAAATCCTAAAAAAAGTCGCGCATGTCGGGACATCCAAAAAGTCTTACTTATGTCATAGCGTCTTGAGTTCGTTTATGCATGTAGCGAGGTCTTCCAGTAAACGAAGATTGTCTTGCGTGTGCGCTACTCCGTAAGAAGTTGCGATTTTAGTATTTTTCAAAATCCCGCTATATTTTGGAGCTAAATTATACTTTCACCAACCGTGGGGGTCCATACTGATTTATTTCTATCACTAAATATGTACGTTTCCTATTTTCGACATGCACGAAATTTCACATAAAGAGCCCCTTAGCCAAAATATTGCCAATCCCATCAGCGCTTCAATATAAAATTATTTGGTATTTTTCCATTTCAAATCTCACCAAGTAAACTTAACTGGTGATAATACACAGTATACATGTAAAAAAATATAATCCGTTTGGCGTCGGTCATATCATTTTAGGCGATAAAGTCGCCAAAAATCACGTAACCGATGGAAAAGAGTAGATTAAGGGATGAAAATTACATTTTGGATAAGACTTCCGTAAAATCCGTTCTTAGCGAGCGTCTACATCGCAAAAGGAGTAACTAGGCTAAATTTCAATTCAATCGGTTGTATAGTCTTTGAGATCTCGTGATGAGTCAGTCAGTGGTATTTCGCTTATATATATATATAGATAGATAGATTGGAAGCATTTTACTGCTACTTATTTTTATATGCAACTGTCGGTTGCCTCAAAATATTGGACATGTGTTCAAAACTTCACAATAAGGAACACATTACTATTTAAGATATTACAGGTTTCGTGTTTGTAGCTTCAATATTGGGCACTAGTGTATTTCAGAAACAGTATTCTAATTCTAATGTAATTGTTATTATTTACGGCGCTTTCAATAGAGAAGAGGGGCTTAGCATGTTTCATTGATACTTAAAAAGACTTCCCTCTGAAACCTATTTTCAATTTAAATAATAAGCTTAAATTTTCTTTGGATAAAATATCGATAAATTTTTTTGTCTCTTTGATAGCTGCAATAGAGAATTTTTATATTGTTTTCGTTGTTTTTATACGACTTAATATAGAGATTATACTATTCATTACACTTTTAGTTCATATTATTATAAGCCATTAGTAGCATATATGAGATTGGATTCAACGGTAATGCCTCCATGACAATTTTTTTAAAATTTGTTACGTGATTTTTCACAATTCTTGCTGTACCTGAAACCTGACTGTACCCTCTATGTAATTCACTTTGAATTTTTTTACATAATCTCCAACCCTTTCAACGCGTGTGCGCCAAAGTGTGACTAATAGGGGTAAATCTGTCGGACAGGAATTCCAATGGTTGTTGCTGACTCCAGGAAATAATATCAACTTTCATCTCGTCATCAGAATTAAAGTGATGTCCTTAAAGATGAATTTTCATCTCTGGGAACAGGTGAAACTTGCAAGGTGTAATGACGCCTCGCTGCTTCAAACAAAATATTCATGTGGGTCACCTTCTTCTTCAGTTTTTAGCACTTCAAAGACACCCAAGAACAAAGAAAACAAACTTATTACACAGAGGATGTATGTATCTCTCATGGACAAAAAGAATTTTGAAGCCCGTGTGGTGAATAAAAAAAATTATAGAAATGGAAGCATTACCTTTCAATCATTCTTAGTAACCTTTTTTCCTCAGAAAGTGTAGATTAAAAAGAAAGGGCGGTGTACAGTTGCGAAATTATTACTATTGCGTCTGCGTTCTCCTATTGGCCGTACAATACCTCACCTTTATAAGAAGAGTTATTTCTACTCTGCTCATTTTCATTCGAGTCGCCTTAACGAGTAGACTATCATATGCTTTGGATTTTTTTTGAATAACAATACGTCATTTAATGCAAAAAATATATTAGCATTGTAAAATCTATTTATATATTGCATTTATTGTATGTTATTGTTGTACGTGAAATTTTCTTAAATATTATATAATCCACGTTTTAATTAACTTATACAACAATATTACAGATACTTATTCAATTACTGATATAATATAAGTATCGTAGTGATCTATAACACAATTATAATATGTCTTAATCCGATAAAGATGAATAAAACCATCATTTCGAAGTTTAAAATTATATTTAAGTAATTAGATGTATTTATTTTAATAGACAAAAGTTGTATTATGAATGAACACTATCCGCATAAATGATTTATTTTGCTATGGTCGGTAACTTCCTATGGGACAAAGGTCGTCTTTAACTGTTCCTTACAGACTGATTGGTTTTACTAACGTCGTACTGGAAACAACCCGATGGATACTGGTAATGGATCTCGAAATTTTGAACCTCGGTCAAGTGACGAGGACGACACCTGAATTGGAATCTCCCTCTCCAAATTTCCACACCACACCAATAGATTTTGGGCCACGATAGATTTAATGTACATCAACTCTATCTATACGACGGGTCTTTTGCGGCATCAAGGGTCGAATCCACGACTTTAACGGAAACCGTCGTCCTTGAGTTCACGACCATGACCACTAGGCTATCTGGCCTCATTCTCTTCCTGACACAGAAGTCAATCAATTACTTTATGAAACGTTTCTTCTAATTTTAAAGCTTCTGTTTCAAATCTAAAAATCTTCATTCAAACATTTGTTTCGTTCAAAAATGACATCGCGTCCTAAAATCAATATTTGTTGTGCCATTTGCTTAACTAATTGAGAAAAGGATTTTAATTTGAGGTTCAGTTTGCTTTGACATTTACATGCTCAAGTGATTACTTTCTACAGCGATAATTAAATAACGACTGGAACTTGGCGACAGTATGCTTACGGCGTTGCTGTGACACCACAAATTATTCGATCCATCCCTCTCAAAACGGTTTAAAATTTATTTCAGGAACTGATAAATACAAAATAATAATTAATGAATTGGAAACTTGATCTCGAGTTAAGTTACGGCAGGACACATATGAAGCAAATAATTTTAAATTAATGAAGTTTCACTTTGGTCTTCTCTATACGCATTTTAAAACAAATTCGATCTAGTCGCTTAATTTGAAATAGAAAAGAAAATTGAAATACTAATAATGACTAAAAGTAATATGAAATACAGGGTTATATAAAATGATTCACCCTGATTCAATATTCCATATTTTCAAAAAATTAACGGCACAGAATGATAAGTAATACATGAATAGAAAGGAATACTGTGGTAGTTTTATATTGTGAAAATAGATAGCCCTTGTGTGTTCTTCGTATTTTATGAAAACTATTTTAGAAGCAATCTTTGACGGAGCTATCTCGTGATTGTATCAGTCGCAGTGGACCAGATGGCTTGATGCTACTCAGCTGGCTATCTAAGTCACCTGGCTTATGATTCCCAAGTCTAATCATCTGATATCCCATGATATTTCTTCTTTTGGGAGTTTGTAAAAGATAAAGTATATGTACCACCATTGCCAACAAATTTATTTGAACTTGAAAAATGGATTTCTGCTGCAGTAAAATCAATTAACACTGTCAATTTACAATGTGTTTGGAAGGAATTTTGATATGGAATTGAGAGATTATACATGTAACTAAAAGAAGTTATATCTAATACTTGTAAAAAAAGTCTATATTTTCCCTTTGAATTTAAGTATTATTTATCATTCTGTGTCGTTTATTCATGAAAATATAGAATTTTGATATCGGATGAATCGTAAATGTTAACTATATAGTATGCAACATGAAGTGGTTTTGATTATTGTCAATGAAAATATTGCTGTAATTAATACAAATAACCAAATTATGACTAAAAGCACACAAACACATGAACGCTCGCACGGTAGTTGTACATAAAATGTCTGAAATGTTTTTGAAATTGAGGAATAATTAAATGGCTGAATTGTGATATCTTACCGGATAAAATGGTTGCATTGCAAAATAAATTTAAATTTGAAAAATAGTATAATTTTTGCATAAACATCTTTCTATTTTTGTTAAACACTCATAAATCATCCTGTTAAAATGAATCTTGGAGACCTAAATACGAAATTATGACATGTATATATATATTTGATAGCATTGCATGTAATGAAATTTATTATATAATACCCTGTGAACAAATCAATTTTATGATTTTAGTTATTGATAAAATTTTATTTCTAATGAATAATTATGAATATCAAATGATAACTTTTGAAATGTTTGAAAGTTGATAAAATATTAAATAATTTTTTAAACAAAATACACCATTCATAACACACTTTTTAAAAATGAAGATGTTATATATATATATATATATATATATATATATGTAATTGCATGTTATATTTTATTTTGAAATTTCATGAGTCTAAAAAATTAATCGAATACCGAACTCAAGCATTATATTAGAAATTAAAGTACTTGTAGAAAAAGAGAAAATATTGTTATTTATAAATTATTCAATGTAAAATATATCGCTGTTAATGAAAATTTATTATTGATTTGATTAATCAGAGTTTAATGTATCTCATTGTGTAACACAGGTTATAACACTTTTTTCTCTTCTACTAATCTTTTAAAATACTTTATGACGTTATTTGATTTGAGAACCTCGCCTTGTGAATAAAGCGTTACCTAATGTAAATCAATACACATGCACGCACACACACACATATGCACACGAACACTTTTTAAGGGAAGTGAATAACAGATCGATGGTTAGCGAGATTACAGCCCCCATTATATTGATGTAAGAAAGTTAAGTGTTCGTCTGATAGCCGATGTTTGATTCGGATCCAGTTTATAAGTATTGTTCCAAGCTCAAATCTAGTTTTTGCTGTTAACGAGATAAAAAGAATTTTTAACTATAATTTTTGGTTTCAGATGCAAGTAAGTGAACGCTCTCAATTCGTAATATAAACATTTATTTTTTGATTATTCTTAGACAGAATAAACGTAATCGAAATATATGTCTGTTTTACCATTTATTGACTCATTACTTAGAGCATATCGATGGCTTAGAATCTTTCCATCGATACGGGGGCGTTCACAACTGATCTATGTTCAGGAATCAATTTCGGGAATGCCATGAATTGATATCGAAAAATAATAAATTGATATATTTCCTTAAAACTATTACTTTAGGGTCTTAGTAATTTCCCAGTACATCATCATTTTAATTATTTTATTCTAAATTACAAAATTGTAAAGCAGGAATTTTTTGAAAATACATTATTTCTGATGAGTAAATTGAAATTAATATAACATAAAAAAAGCGTAGAATATTGACTATATTTTCTAGGTCTATTTTTTATTCCTAGAACATAACAAAACTTTAAAAAAAAACATTATATAAAAATTTATTTACAATAAAGGTTCTCAAACTAAATTATAGCCCATTGTACAAAAAGTAACTTAAAGGTTTGTAAGTGACCCATTGTGTTCAAGGAATGATTTTGATTTCGTCACGTATGGAGTAACAAAATAATTATCGACAATAGACCTCATAATTTTGAGCCATGGTCAAGTGACGAGGATGGTACATGAACTGTTTTACCAAACCACTCCATCACAAAGATTTTAATCTTCGACAGACTTAACACACACCTGTTCATTACATGGCAGTTCGAGATGGCAGATATGTTCCAAGACCCAAATCCACTACTTAGTGATAGACTTGACACTACTACTAAATAAACCATTATGATTCGCGACTTAAAGGATATAAACGTAATAAAAATGAATAAACTTAAAGGTCTTTTATAGTTTTAGTGAAATGTTCCAAGAATTAATCAATGCGGGTTTTTCAGAACAAAGATGAGGAATGTGTATGAAAAAATAAATCATATGAATAAAACGAATACACATATAATAAATTAATTTCACAAAACAGAGGACTAAAAATTACGAAACAGTGAAGTACACAGAAAATGTAGCGTTTAAGTACTGACATAGTCAAAGTTGATACATTATTTAAATAAATCAAAGTAGTTTTTCAAAAATGAGTTTCGTGAAACGAACTATCTTAACTATAAGACGTGTTAGTTTTCGGAAAAAAAAAGAAGGTAACACATTCAAGGAAGCCTTTTACTTTAAATAATAAAATGCATCATTTGCATAGAAGAGAAAGTACAAGAACAAGTATTGTAAAAACATCCATTCTAATATAAAACTTACACACTCACGCTCACACAAGAAACTGTATACTGTTTATAGCCCAGAATAGTCATATAGTGTTAGTATTTAAGCGTTATTTTGTAGTAAAGCACTATTTATTGTAATTAATATTGCATTTATGAAACAATTCATAATATTTTTCTATCTTATATTAGTAAAACCAAAAACGAAAAGGGAAATGTACATTTTTAGTGTTTAAACATTGAATACCACTCGTAAATAACGACTTTTCGTATACTTTTAACAACACAAAATAAGAAGTAGTGCTCTTCAAAAAGTCTGCAAAAGTTGTTGAGACTCGTGATACTTATATATTTTGTAATCTTGAGATACAGTATATTGGAATATAAAATCTCTACAATAGAATAGGCGATATGATTTCCTGTTATGTCTGCATCTAAGCATATTTTTATTGATGATTTTGCTTCATGACAACAACCCAATTTATGCTCCAATGAGTATTGCCAAGTTTCCGAGTGAGCTCTTGAACGCGAATTCTATATGATTCCAAAAACCAGTCTTGAGAACTATTATGGTTCTGTGAGCCACTGTGAGAAAGAATAACACATATATGATACTTATATCCGTAAGTAGATGAGCAATTTACTTACGATAAAGTTTGTTTTTGAAATATTTTATTCTCTACTCGGTTCTTTTAAAACTTTTAGTCGAGAAAAAAGAGCTGTTCATATTTGTAGAATTTTTTGAATTTACTTCTTAATTTTGATCAAAAATATAAAGTTTTAAAAAAAATTAAAAAGAAATTTGTAGAATATGTGGAGTTTCTATTCAGTGATTTTCAGAACAAAATTATACTCAGAATTCAGGAGGGAAATTCACAAGATATCAAATCATTTAGAACTTAATATAATTCCTTTAATAAGCAAACATACTTTAAACCCTCAAGCAGAGAGGAATAACAAAATTAAACCTCAAATTAAATGACCAGAATATTTGAAATGTAATTAGTTGAATAAGAACAATTGGAACCTAAATCTAGATTTGTTTTATCACCATCAACGTCAGTGATGCAATATTCAAGCCTCCAGAATGCAAACACTGTCCTCTGTTATATAATCTGTCCCCTAGACTTTATAATTGGCTTATCGGGAGGGGATCGGGGTTCAAAAAGTACACATTTTTGACGACAGATGGCTTTGCTAAAGCAAGTTTGTGCTAACATTGTGTGTTGACATCTGTTAAAATACGCCAAACCACATTTGACACTGGTTCAGAGATTACTTTCTTATTTGACTGCCATTACCGCGTTGAGTTGCATCGTTATCATTTTGCATCAAGTTGCCACCTTCGATGTAATCTAGATTAAACATTATACACCAGAAATAAAGTAGTAATCAAAATAATCTGCTGGTTTTGGTGGTGGTTTTGTTGCATAATGAGAAGACAATCTCATTAGTTGGGAAAGTTTTGACGACGAATTTTTGGAATGCGGACGTCATATTCTTTGACTCCTTCGGGGGGGAGGTATCAATGAATTCAATCCACAGGGAGTTACTCCAGTCCAATTCCTAATAATATGACAGCTCCCCTTGTGTATTTCGTGTATTTCCCTACTTTGTGGTTTTTAAATTTTAATTAATCTTTCAGAATATTGCTAATAATGAGCGATTTGTTCCTTTCTTTGGTGGTCTTCCTCGAAATTTGGTAGTATCCCTTTTTAAACTTAAATTGAGCCGTTCACCAAATGACTATTACTATTACCTACTCATCTTAACTATTACCTTTCTCTTTTACTTCTATTTCTTAATAATTTACTGAGTGAATTAAAAAAAAAAACCTAAAAATAATAATAAAATAATAAAAAAGCAATATTTCTCATGCGTACAAAACCCCAAGTCAAAGTTTGCGTTCCCCCAAAAGATGTAGTACACTAAAAAGGAGCACAGTGAACCGACCACCATCTCCTCCTTACAAGTAAGTAGTTGATATTTCTTTCTCAGAATTTGCTCATAAGTGATTGTAATCACTTTCATCAACTTAAATAAGCGAGGATTTCTTCTCGTAAATTAAACCTACTGTACGACAATGTCATGTATTGATAACACTGGATAAAAAAATCTCTAAATTTATGCTAATTATAATAAAATTAAACAAGGAGAGAGGGATTCCACATTATTAACATGGAACTTTCTGAATCGGTCTAGCAAATCGTAAAATTATGGGTTTCCTTGGCAAAACTTTTTCTTCTTATTATTTCCCTAGTCTAAAAACTTCATTAAAATATACTAATTCAGAATTATTATAAGATATAACTAAATACCATTATCCAATGGTAATACAACTTACAGCTCCCGTCTACCCACCATTCGGATTTCGTAGACGTAATATTAATTCTACGGAATTTTTACTACGGTTCCCAAATCTGAACTATTCGATCCATTTGAATGTAATAAAGTGCATCTGAAAGGGCAAATAATAATAATAATAATAATAATAATAATAATAAAGGCCTCTGCAAAATTTTTTTCCCCACCAATTTTTAAAAAATATTTTAAAATATTTTTTAAAGATAGGAATAACTCACAAAAGATTCATTGAAATAGGGGTAAAATATTTTTAAAAATCAGAGAAAAAAGTAACTCCGCAGAAGCTTTCATTATTTTTTGCTCGTGCAGACGCACTTTATTGCATTCAAATAGATCAAATAATAAAGATTTGAGAATGGAAGTCGAAATTTCATAGGATTAACGTTACTTCCACGATAATAAAATGGCCGGTAGACGGCAGCCCTAATCAAGTAATATATGTAATCTCCAGTGTTTAAAGCCCGTCTGTAAAGAGCATTTTTTGTAAGGGGGTGAATGTAAGATGATCGACCCCCTCAGATCAGAACTTGTCTCCTTAGCGGAACAGATGTAAGCAAGCGAGTTGATACTGGAAAGTTTGTAGATAGCGGGATAATAGAAGTGCAAAAGGTGATCTGCGCTGATCACCAAGGTAACTCGAAAGGATTTGAATGAATAAAAGAACTGCTATTTTTATTACTTAATAAAGGTGTCTAGTCTCATATAAGTTTTAAAGATAAGTGTTAAGTAAGCTATGTTAATAGCTAAATAAGTTAAAGTAAGAAAAGAAAATAACAATCAAGGTATTGTTAGTTAAAAGTTTATTACTAAAAAGAAGTGTGAGAAGGTAAGTTAAATAGAGTTATAAGAGAAAAGTGAAAAGAAAAGTATTTTAGTGATAAAAGTGATAAGATATATAAGTTTTTAAAGTTAAAGTTAGTATAAGATAAATAAAAGTCTTCATTATATATATTTAATATTTTGGGAAAAGGTAATTTTTGTAATTTTTCATAGAATGATTACAAGTAGTTTATTAAAGGATATTGCCCTTCATTAATATTTCAAAAAGCATTTTATTAGAAAATAGACAAAGTTTTAACAACCATTTTTCTGAGTACATTATTATATTCAGAATAAAATTTAGGTATAATAAGTTAAAAATTATATTCTTTAAAAGACTTCCAAGTATTTTTGTCAGTAAAATAATTTTATACCTAAAAATGTTTTTTATGCTTCATTTCGTCTTAAGTTATTTTAGAATTGTTGCTTAAAAAGTTACTTCAATTTTAATTACTTGTTATTAACTAAAATGTATGGATATGAGATACATTTATAACATGGAAAAACTCTAGGGGTAATAACATTAAATCAAATTTAGAAGAGCTAATATTACTTTTATAAAAATATTAGTTATATTAAATAAAATGAACTAACACACACATACACACAAAAAAAATAAAATAAATAAATAATTTTTTTCGGGGAGGGTATGTTATTGTTAAAAATCATAATATTAAGTTATAATATAATTAATTAAATATTATGAAAAATAAATCGAGAGTGAATCTAATTTTTTAAATCTATGACTCTATTCTATAATATCACTAATTAGAATTTATAATTATAAAAGAAAAGATCACTCTGTATATATATATATATATATATATATATATATATAAACATATCTCCAATAGTTGAAAGATGTATGTATTTAAAAGTATCCTCTCAAAATGAAATTTTTAAGTTACTTAAATTGTGTTATATAAATCTATACAGTTTATTGTAATTTACTTTACCAGATAGATTATAATTATTGGTATTGTTACAAATACTAAAACATACTAATTAGTATGAACCATACTCCAACTATTTCCAGTTGTTCTTGAAGCTAAACTTGATTAATTCTAATTGCAAGGATTTTATAAATAATAAGATCAATTTGACGAAATAATTCAAGCGCTATCACAATTAGAGTTAGAATGGACAACTGTAAGAAGCTGAATTTGCAAACAATATAACAAACAACAAACGATAATTTGAACCGTGGAATTATAATTTTCAAAAATCTTTTTAAAATTTACGAAAACACTTATTATAAAATATCAAACGGTCTCACTCAAATAAAAATTGTAAGAAAAATTTAAAATTAATCTACCACCAAACGATATTTTGAAGAAGTTATTAATTAGAATTTTCAACTACACGTAAATGTTTATTTAATGCTCACAATTTTGAATACAACACAAAATATGTATTTATTACATAACGGTAGGCGAATCTTTTAAAAATTCATTGATGCTTCTTCCAATATCAACTACTAACATTCATTTTAGTTTTTAAATCTAAAATAAGAATAAACCTGTCAGGAATTTAAAATATTTCAGATAATTTAGTTACAAAATATTCCGTTCACTATTATTTAATAGCAACAGCTACTCACAAAGTTTATATCATTATACTATGAGACTAGTTCATTTACTTTTGCAAGACATTGGATTCAACAGTCAAATCAAATTCAAATTTTTATTTATCGTATAATTTTATGAAAATGGAGCTATAAAACGGAGGATTTAATTCATTTTCAAAAATAAAAGGATATATACTAGCAAAATCTCCGCCAATTATATCATCAACGAGACAAAAACAGTCACGAAAAATTTATTGAAATCTTCGTCTCGAGATCTTACCGACAAGCTTATCGTATTTTCACAACATAGATTTTTAGATCTATTCTGAGTCTCGTGACAATAAATAAAAATTGTTAACGGGGTATATGAGAAGAAAATATTCAATATCAGTAAAAAAGTATGTATGTCTTTGTAGCTTATACTCAGCAAAGTTATAAATTAAAAAAAAAAAAATCCTACCTCATCTTAAAGGAATAAAAACTACTGTAAAATTGCACTGTATAATTATAACATTAGATTAAATGCAATTTATGAATTTAAAATAGATAAATAAGTAAGGAGAGAAAATAAGAGGGAAGTTGGTTAAATTAACTTTCGAAAATTTGATGACACTCTAATACACACACCAAGTGAAATACATAAAAACGTTAAAACTAACTAAAGTTAATTCATACGGTAAATTAAATGGTTGGAATGCAGTTTAGTCAAACCATTCTTGAATAAGGTTTGTGCACAGTTTTTGTAATGCAAATAGCACACCGGTCCCTTCTCAGTTTAACGTTCAGCAAAAAAAAAAAAAAAAGCAATGTGAATTTTGAAACCGTTCCAGTGTTGGGCAAAATTGCTTTTTAAAATATAATTAAAACTTGTCTGAAATGTCTAAAAATATTACATTGAGGCAAGTAAGAACGATTCTAAGGTTTCAAAAATCTAGCGATGAGAGTTGGTTAAATTAACGTCGGTGATGAGCGCCACGCGCGCCGCACGCCGCACGCGCATACACACACACACACACACACACACACACGCACACACGCACACACACACACGCACACACACACGCACACGCACACACACACACACACACACACACACACACACACACCAAGTGAATACAGAAAAAACTTTTTTAAAAACACTTTGCTGAAAAAAAAATAACATCTCACTCATCTGCTGTGTTCAGTGAAAAATAGCTTCTGTAGTAAATCGTTGAAAGAGTGTCATTAATTTTTGTATGTTGTGCACTTCAAAAGTTAGCATAATGTAAGATTTTTAAGAAACCAGTATCTATGCGAAAGAAATATTCAATCTGTATAACGTATTAAATCTTAGAATAAAATATTAGGCTTAAAACCATTTATCAAATGATTGAAGATGATAGGTTTGACAGAATTCTTTGTAGTGTTTTCTTTTTCAACAATTATTCTTTATTTTGTTATTTTTAGCAAATTTTACTATTTCCTCAGTCTGCTTTGTCAAATTTCTAAGAATTTTATTTCTTAAAGTTCAAGTTCAACAACTGACTAAATTATGCTGATACATTTTTCGTTCATGCTATGAAATTGAGTTACAGTTTTCAAGGTGTTCTCTCGGACCTGATATTATGATTATTCAGTAAGTATATATAATGTTGGTTAATATATGTATAAATATTTAGTTTTTTATGTATATATATATGTATATATATATATACATATATTTTCCACCTGCACACACACACACACACACACACACACACACACACACACACACACACACACACACACACACACACACACACACACACACACACACACACACACACACACATAACTAAAATATACATTAAATAGTCACGGTGATATTAAACTCGTCGCGAAAAGTTGGAAGAAGGGTTTGTATCTGATTTAAAAAAAACAATAGAAAAACCTTGATTGAGCAAACGGAAAGATTCAACATGTAAAGAAACTGAGAGATACTGTTACTAACGTAAAACATCATAATGTTCCCATACTATTAAAATATAAAGAAATATAAAAGAAAGGTTTTGTTATTCCGGTATTTTTCCAACCTTGTTTTCAGTGTGTTATAACTGAAAACAGAGTTGGAAAAAGATTTATTCAAGTGCATTGGAAGATTTTTTATAAAAACAAGGTTTTTTTTTTTTTATGGTAGTTCAGAATAATATTTCAAGCTTCTATAATTATTTTTTATGTCTTATAGTGTTTGAGTATTGGCACAAAAATTTAAATTCTAAAATAGTAGCTTCAATAGTTTTCTTTAAGATTTTCAAAACTAAAACATATTCATAACATTATAGTTTCTCATTTAGCCAAAACCATCCATTTTATATTCGCTTTTAGTTGAGCAATATGATAATTTCTTTTGTTCTAACATATTATGCAGAATCACAGAAATATATATGTTGCGATGGAATCAAAATGATTATTTACTAGAATGGGTATTTATTAAGTGATAATATAATATACACTTGCAGGCACCTAGTCCTACTATAGATACATCAAACAGCAAACTTTCCTCAATTTTATTCCATGGCGAAGGATGTTGG
>BMAW01130266.1:16361-32905 GCA_019974015.1 Nephila pilipes | reverse complement strand
CACACACACACACGCACACACACACACGAGAGGGAGGTTCAAAAAGTACCAGCGTTAAAATGGAATAACTAGTTGTAGTATTGCCCATTGATCGTAGTAGTATTCTAGTAGATCATTGTAGTATTGCCCTTTTTCCTGACACCATGAATATGAAATCCATCGCAATCCAAAAAATCTCAGCCTTAACTTTTTCATATGATGAGATTAGAATTTCTTCGCCTTCTTTGGAGCAGATTCACCGGAAGAAGACCTTCATTTTGATTGTTCCTTGGGTTTCGTTATATAATAAACATTTCGAATCTCATCGACGGTTACAACTCGAGGGGGCAACGTTTAAAATTAACTTTGAATCATTATCAATTTTTTTAGAACTTTACAACACAATAATAGCACTCAATGTTAACGTAAACTCTGTTTGACAACACACAAAACATAAGCATACCTTTCCAATGTTCTCTGTTGTCAAAAGCATGTACTTTTGAATCACCGTAGTATAATTTTGATATCCTTAGACGCGTGTAATTTTAATAACCCTAAACGCTAAGTGATGATTACTATAAGAGTTTCCATATTTTACTGCTGAAGTTTTAATGCTGGATATTTTGGAGTTCTTAAATCTCCAAGATCGAGAAATTTCGATAACATTTATTCATTGGCAGACAATTACCATTTTTGAAAGAAAAATGCTTTTTTTTATATGAACTGTCAGCATTTGTATTTGGTCCATAGTTGATCCGGAAAATACTGGAAAACATTTCCAAGGTGAAAATTTAATTATTACTTAAATGAGGCCTGTCCAACCCAAAAACCTTTGCGGACCACTTTGTAAACACAATATTATATATATATATATATATATATATATGTGTGTGTGTGTGTGTGCTTGCACTCAAGTGATGAATTCGATGGCCGATTTAAATTCTCAAGTTAAAAACTACTGCAACTTTCACCTTTCGAGTCATGAGAAGCGACTAATCCTCCCAAGCCTCATTAGAGAAATCAAGAACATTCTACTATAAATTAAGGGAAATTACATTTTATTGAATGAAATATATTTACACGAAATACAATATAAAATCTCTCCTGCAGTCAGAACACTACGTTGGCGCTAAATTATTAGCGATCAAAAGACACCGAACAGTCAGTCTCTCTGGAACAATACGCTTCTGCGTCAAATATATTAGGCTTGCTGTAAACAGACTGGCTGCTGCTATTTCGCAGATTCACCGGATGCGTGTCGCATTCCCTCTCTAAGTCTAGTAATGACAACCAGCGCTCTTCAATAAGTTTTCTGGTTAGTTATATATTATTGTATCGTCCAATAGCACCAGTTGGCCCGTGCACTTTTAAAACGAGCTTTGTAATATGTTTTGTTGTTTGTTCATGAACAAGATTAAAGAAATGTGATAAAAGGTAATTCAGGAAGTGAGATATTCCCATGGTACGAACGACTTATGGTGGAATGTTCTTTGGTATTTTTATGTACAATAAAATTTAAATCTTTATTCAGATGATCCAGCTCCGCGAGCCGCTGGTTGGCCAGGCCTGACTTAAATACTAACTTATTCTTTTTAAAAGGAGAAGAATATAAACAACGAAATAATTATCTGCAGAGCATACAATCATTATTTCGTATCTATATAGAATATAATGATGGTTTAATTATGAGACTACTGGTTATTGATTCTGTAAAGTTAGTAAAACTACAAATTGAATAACAAAACTGATCCATGGAGAGATTTCTTAAAAGGAATTCATGCAATATAGTTTAATTCAGTAAAATATTCGTAATTTATGCATAAGTTATACTTTTAAATATTTAATTCGGTAACTTTAACAGAAATGCGAAAATCTAAATTCAGAATACAATTATTTTGCAAGCAAGGTTGACAAAAAATAGCATGATAAAATTATTCATAAGATTTTATATCAACAACTGATATAGATGATATATTTTAAAAACGAAGATATTCAAACGCCCACGCTTTGAAGACCAAAGATAAATCTGTAAAATTTTGAATGTCTAAAGGGACTTTGTTATAAAAACTGATAATGAAACTTCCTCCTTTCTGATTTTTATTCAATGGTCTCTGAAGTTTTGAAATTTTATTTACTTAAATTTTCAGACTGTAAAACCATTTATTTTTAACAAAGCAATGACACTTTTTTTTGCCTTTGTGTTTCGAAAATGGTATTTGTGAATTATTGCATCTAAACCGTTTATTATTTAAATCCAGCAACGCAGATTCTGTAGTAAGATTCGTATTTCTTTCCTGTTGTGTTTCAAAATCCTCTATCATGTTTCATTATTTCTTCCCAATTTTCAGCAATAAACGCCCTGTTATCTTGAATCTCACGTGACAGAAAATTCTTTGCAAATACTTAAGTTTTTATTCAAATAAATTTATTTTTCTTTCTTTTTTGATTCACTTCTGAGATATCCTTCTTTATCAAATAAGATAATATGAAACCAGTGTGGATTTTTTATGATGATCGAGCAACTAATTTAATTTTTTCTATGTAGTGTGATAAATTAGAAGCTGTTCTTACATGTTTCTTGCCATCTAAGGGGCTATTGTTTTAGGTAAATCATTTTCGGCGTACCAGATAAATTTTCAATTTTTTTTATCGTTTGCTTTAATTTTACTTACATTTAGCATAAATATATTCAATTTAATAATTTATCATTTGATTTAATTTTAATTACATTTAGCTTAAATATGTTTAATTTAATAATTTATTGTTTCCTTTAATTATAATAATAGAAAAGTTTACTATTGTCTATTTCTCGGTATTTCATCATTTAATTAAATTCTTATAATTAATTAAATCATTTATTAATAATTATATAAAAAAAGTACACCTTGGGTGGATAAATCTGTTCTTCGCAAAACTTTGCATAGAATTATTAGTATTTGATTTTGTTTTCAGTTTCAAACTCTAGTCGATATATATATATATATATATATATATATTTCAAACTAAGTAAAATTTTTCAACCACTTCTATTGCTTGCCAAAAGGAGAAAAGGTATCTTTCCCCGAGATTACTAGAATGTTAACCTTATAAATTAGATTTCTTTCCTGAAAATTATAAATTAAATGGTTTCTGTAAACAAACAAATGAAATTTTGTAAGAAAGTATTTCAAAAATTTCCCCTCCTATTCGAGTTCAAAAGATATATAAATAAAAAAACTGTAGTATTTAGAAATTACTTTGACTCAAATATTATCTTGAACTGTAATTCATAATAGGGAAAAAAAAGTAGTTTGTACAATGTAAGACACTGCAAATTAGAAACATTTGATTCAAAATTTTATTTATAAATTTCTAAGATTTATTCAGTTTGTATTAGAACTCTGAATATCAAAGTACCTAGAAGAAGACTCCCTGTATAATTTACAAGCTAGAAATATACGATAAATTCTTTCAACATTTATTGGAGACAGTTGCAAAATTTATCTATTCACTGAACCTATTCAGTTAATTTCATCACCCTTCCAAAGAAAAGATGCTAAAACAGGACATAAAATTGTTCATTAAAAGTTTATCTTGATAATTTTTAGTCAGTTTATATTTGGCAGAATGAATGAGTATCATTTTTACTAAGTCACAACAGGATTATTGTGTCACTTTCATTCGTTTGAAACAGAAATATCAGTCAAGTAAAATTCCCAGACCTTTCGCTATAAATAAGTCACTATCCTCTGCCCAAAGCATCTTATAATTTTTTTCGTTCCCCAGAAGTTTTTACTGTTCATCCAAGTATTCACCCTCTGGAAATACACTAAGCAAAAACTCGTATTTTAAAATTTTTTCTCGTCACAATCAAGGTATCATTGCAGATTGGCTTTCTTTCCGTTATAGATTTACTGAAATGCAGAAAGTTTAAAATTGTTTTCTACGCAATAAAAAAAATTCATTTGTTACAAAAATTAATACACGCAAAAGTAAAAATATTTGATCTGCTATATTTTGTACTCATTGAATTTATTACTGGTTTTGCCTGATGTTAACGAACATGGCAGAAATGTTGAAGCATTTTCAGGCAAAAATATTTTCTTTTTGACGTATTCACTGAAAAAAAATCCAACTATGTATAAATACGTATATACCCCTCTCTTTTAATGTTTTGTTAAAATTTAGAAGATCTTGTCATTTTATTCTATTTTATTAAAGATTCAGGTCATAACCCGGTTCACCCTCAAGAGTTTCAGACAAAATCGTGAACAAGTCACATGGATTTCATGTGACGTGATTGTTTATTAACGTAACATTGAGAAGAAATACGAAGAATGTTGACGACGGACCTCGTAATTCTAAGCTTTCGTCAAGTGACAAGGGCGAACATCTGAGCAGGAACCTTCGTTTCCAAATTTCTCCACCACGCCAATAAGAGGAATTTTGGCCTCGACCAGATTTAATGTTTATAAGTCCCTCTATATGGCGGGCCTTTAGTGGAATCGGGGCATAAGCCCAAGACTCGACGAAACCAACGCCAACCGTGTGTCCGCGATCACAAAAGTAAAATGAAAAGCTCAATTATGCTTTCTTTAGCTTAGTTTAAACATTGTTCACTCGCGCATTTTACAAAAATTTTCCTAAATATTGGTTGTACATTAGCCATCAATATGGCTCGCAAAAAAGTGGCAAGAGCCAGTGATGGTGCTAATGGGAAGCCCATTTGAACTATTCATGAAAAAAGAAATAATATCTAAACATGACAATGATGCTCGTGTTGTGAAATTCGTCCTGCAGCTTGATTGTTTAAATATATTATTTGTACCATTGTTTTAAAATAAAGAGGCAGAAAAGTGTTTCGATGTGGCCGAAGGAATCACTGTTTTAACGAAGCAAAAGACTCAAGTTACAAAAAAGCTGGTTATTTCTAATTTTAAGATATTGCACATCAAGGAACTCTTTTCAAGGTGTTTGCATTCTTGATATTGATATCTGTAAAAATGATTTATTTATCTATATTTTTTTAAAACTAAACCCATGAAAATGAGTTAAAATAATTTGGATCTAGAACTTGAATAGATTAATTATATTTTTCTAAATAAACCGGGAAAAACTGATCTGGTTTGGAAACGTTTTGGTTTGGGAACCAAGTATCGGTGCTGATATATAAAGTTCGTGAACTGACTTGCGACTGTAATCTTTGATTATTTCTCTATTGAAACATGTGTAGGAATGGAAGAAATTTTTAAAGAAAGGTTTTGACAAGTAATCTAATTTAAATTTTTAATTTGGGTGTATTTTATAATATCTATACATAGTAACAAAATCTTTTCTTGAATATACATGATGCCGGAAAGCAGTAGAAAAGCAATAATAAAATAAAAGTAAAAAGTTCGATCACATTCAAATAGTAATAAAATTTTGAAATCTCATTGTACAAGTATACTAAATTTACCTGTTTCTTAAAATGCATAATTTAATTTATTTTGTAAAAAGTATTGAATAATTCTATTATATATTCATACATTCTTTTTTAAAATTAACTGTCTCATTTGCATAATAAATTATTTTATAACATTTTTAATCAACATTTATAAAGTAAAAGTGAAGCAGTTTTTCAGAATCTATTTGCATTTAGTGTTTTATTTTGTTAATGAAAGGTAAAAAATAAGAGAGAGTTCGAATATTTTATTTTTATAAAGAATGATCTTACTATTTCTATATAAAAATTATGCTCCCATAGACATTTTTTTCGATAACAAGAATGACTCCTGATGTCCATGAATAAGTACTGAATGAGAATAAATAGACCCATAAAAGTGAGATATTGGTATAGTAAAGAGACTATGGCCTATATAATGTCAAATGAAACCAATAACATTCTCTGAAGTAGAAAATAAACGGAGATTTGACTGTCTCGTGTCGTAAACCATCATAAACTTTAGAACAAGGAGATATTTTTTAGGAGAGAGATTTTTGAAAAATGTGAATTAATTAATAAGTATATATATATTTCAATACATGAAAAAAATGCTAATAGTTAAAGATGCGATTGAAGTATGTGTTAAATCATTTGGAGTTTTATTTATAACAATTTTCAATTAAATTTATAAAGCGCGAATAGATTATGAGAAAGTCATTTACTTTAAACGATGAAGCATTAATAAAGAATGCTAAATAAATCATATAATGATAATAATAATAGTGAAAATTAATAAAAATTTTGAGCAAAAAATTATTATTTTGTTTAATTTCGTAATGTTGAATTCTGTTGATTAAATTTTGATTCATACCGGGAATACATATCAGCTTTAAGAAAAGATCATGAAGTAAAATGGGATATTAAACTAGATATTAAATTACTGCTAATGATTTTAATTATCAAACTTTTTCTGAACTAAGCTGAAAAATAAAAAAAAAATCTTACATTTAACCATCTTTATAGAGATATATTTTACCAAATTAATTCTTTAGTTCATAAATGCAGTTTTAAATAACACTGCTTGACGATTAATGAGAAAATTAATGGTAGTATTAAGAGAAAAAAGTCCCTAATTTTTGTAAGCAGTGGAAAATAAAACTCTTATCATAAAACGAGATTTTTAAGAAATAGCACCCCCAATTAACTGCAACTTCTGACCTATAAAATTTTATTATTCACTAAATTCTTTTACAACTTCTAGAATTTAAATTCTTCTATGAATTAAGATATTTTAATTTTTTGTTTGTTTGAAACATCTTTATTTAAGAACGCGTAATATAATGAATACTCCTCATTGGATCACCATGCCCAATACTATCATTTCACACATAATATGTGTTTCCACAGACCTCGCCAGCGGTCCTCAAGTTCGTATAAGAGTTCTTAAAGATGAAAATTGACTTTGAATGGATTTAAAACACTCAATAGAGGTGAAACGAGATGTTGGATTTCCATTGGTAGTTTCAGAAGCTGTTTGTCCAGTTGCTATTATAGTTTGTTGGAAAAGGTAAGACTTTGTAGTAATTTCTATATTATTGTTAGGGACAAATGTTGCCAAGAGAAATTACGTTAATAATCAGTGGGAAACATATGGAAGTTGCTCTATTGGCTGCATCAGATAAGTACAATTATGTAGAATGATTTCAGAGCAGTTGTTTTCCTTCTTTAATCTGGCGTGGAGAAGGATCGAACTTTTTAGAAGTTCCACCATATTTCAAAAATCAAGTTCGCTGAGTCTTGAAACTTTGAAATTCCTAAACAAGCAATTAAAGCTAAATTTAATCGCCTAATTGCTAAAAAAATGCTGTCAATTTCCGAATTTGCCGTAATAATAATTGTTTCTAAGAACACAGTAGTCATATTATTTTCCTATAAAGCTATCTTCACCATGAACATTATGAGAAGAAATCATGTGTGAATATAACAGATTTAATTTAATTTTATTCCTCTGAGTAGTAAATAATTTTTTTTCTTGTAAATAAACGGGATTAGCATTGTATTATTTGAATTCTAATTCTAATAGTACAGTGGTAGGCAATGTGCACTTACCACTTTTGGGGTATCACTTTCGCATTGTACAGTGTTTTTTTCTTTTTGCTTTTGCATTGTATAGTGTCTTTTTTAGTTTTTTTTTAGGATAAAATACTCAATTATTGTATTAGTATGTTTGCTCAAAATTTAAAAATTCGCAGTAATGAAATCATTTTTGGTTAAGGTTTGGTCATTAGGTTGGAATGATGCTGACTGGGGACGTATAGTGTTTAACGACGAATCCTGCTTCCAACTGTGTCCTGACGATCAACGAAGACGTGTCTGGAGACGCCCAGGGCAGCGTGCCGATCCTGCTTTCATTATTGCACGCCACACAGGCCCTCAACCAGGAGTTATGGTCTGGGGTGCCATTTCCCTTGATAGCCGGACTCTTTTGGTCGTCATTAGAGGCACACTGACAGCACAGCGGTACGCGACGACATTTTGAGACCTGTTTTGCTACCTTTCCTTTTGCAGTACCCTAGCTTATTCTTCAGCAAGATAATGCCATATCACATACGGCACGTGTTGCTATGAACTGTCTTGCAGCTTATCAAACACTTCCTTGGCCAGCCAGATCTCTTTCCAATCGAGCATGTCTGAGATATGATGGGAAGGTGACTGCATCTACCAGGGAATATTGACGACCTCGTCTGACAATTGGAGCAAATTTGGCAAAAAATACCACAGGAGACCCTCAGGAAGTTTTATCACTGTATTTCACGTCGTGTGGCAGCTTGCATTCAGGCTAGAGGTGGATCAACACCTTATTGAGCTTGTTACTTTGTACCTATGTGACTTTGAAATAAATACTTCAATTTTTCTGAAATTTTAATCATTTTCTATTCTGTACATAATTTTTCTTTCCACCATTTTTTGTGTCCATTAGACAACTTCTTGGTGAGTCGTTTTTTTTTTGTTATAGAGTGTACTTGACTTTCGTCGAATCGAGAGCGAGACACATAAAAAATGAAAATGAATTTGAATAAATGATTTTTTTATACTTTAAATGAGAGTAACATTATTACGTATTTATATTTAAATTTCTTTCCCTCAATTTTCTTTCAGCTACGTGAAATTCTACGCAATCGTTAATTTTTTTTTGATAAGATTAAAATATTTCTGATATTTTACTTTTTTCATTCGAAATATTCCGGAAGACTTGTCTAAATTGCGGGTGATTTTGGACATGAGGCTAATAAATTTTCTCACTATAATTTGGCTGCTTTCGAAAAAAATATTTTTTTTTCCAATAAGTTTTATGCCACATACTTTAAGGAATTATGGTGTAATGTAATATGCTAGCAAATGAACTATATGCATTCCTAACAACTTTCTTTGAATGAGAATTTATGTAATTTAATCGATCACATTTTGATTTGACATGCATTTTGTAATGAGATCTAGAATTCGACACAATGTTAAGGTAAACATGATTACAAGACACAACAAAATTATAAATTCACCTAGAACCCCGAGGAAAATATGTAAGTTTCTTTCAAATAATTTATTTTTTTCACATGCACAATACAAAGATACACAGTTTTTGGTGCCTTTATCATGCACAAAGTATTTTTTTCTTATGAACACGTTACTGTTTGATATATCACTGGATATTTAAGTAAACACAAGAAAGTTTTTGACATTCTGATTTCGCTACAATCGCGTATTTGATTCACCTTAAGTTGATAAAGTTCAGTCACTAATTATCACGTAAAAATAACCACAGAAACAAGTTTTTAGCTAAATTTATTCTTCCTGAAAGAATAAACCAAAATCAAGTTATTTATAACGCTTGTGAAACAACCCTCACGCATTCACTACAAAAATTAATATTGAAAAATGATACTTTATCGTACCACTTGACTATCCGGATCCGAGTCAATACTAAACATGTAATCTGGATCTAACTAATCTATTCACAACGATTATCACTTCCCACTAATAGATGATTCAAACCATCCAATATTTTTCTTCTTTACAACGTTTTTATGTATTTCACTAGGTGTGTGTGTGTCAGTGTGTCATCAAATTTTCGATCGTTAATTTAACCAACTTCCCATCAAGCTAGAGCTCTGAAACTTTGGGAATTGTTCTTATTCGCCTAACAATGCAATATTTAGACACTTGCGACAAGTTTTAACTAGTGTTTTAATAATTTTTTAATCTTGTAGTTTAGCCCAACCACTTGGCGCGATTTCAAAAATTGCCAAACTTGGCGATTTTTTTTGGCTGAACGTTAAGTCCGCAAACCGGACCAGGATAGTCACATTTGGCAAAATACCACCAAAATTTGAGACAAGTTTTAACTAATATTTCAATTATTTTTTTTAATAAACTTTGTCACTATATAAAAATGTTGGTTTTTATCTCGAATTTTATTGCTAGCCTTTCTCCAATCTCTTGTTACTGTTTCCTCCAATATCTTGTCTGCTAACCCTTCTCTTCTGAATTCTCTCCTTCTATCGAAGCCTTTACTCAATCTCGTATGAATTATTCACTATATTTTTGAGTATGTAGTGGTGCCGTTTTACTTAAGTCATAAGTCGAGGGTCTTCACTCATCAATGTCACAGAAAGGTCAATGAGAACAATTGAAGGGAAATATTCTTGCTGCTCCGTTACAAATTAAAAAGGCTTCGATTGGTAGTTTGAAGTGTGTGTATAAATGTGTTAAAATATACTCTTAGCATATCAGGTTCAAGTTAGAACCTCAAAGATTCATCAAAGTTGTCAAACTTGTTGTAGAATAATCAAAGAGGGAAGGGTGAGAAACGTAAAATAAACTTGTTTATCAAATTCGTAACTGATAACGTATGCTCGTTTAATTTAATTTGAAAAACGAGTTCCAATTCTACTTTTAATAAATGTTTTTCTTTCATTACCTTAAAAAAGTATAAATCAATTTTAAAAAATAATAATTATCGTGTTAATTGATGTTCGATTTCTACAGAAAAGAGATTAAATGAAATCAAACATAAGATAGTTTAAAAAGAAATAAATTAAATTAATAATGCGATTGGAGTTATTTAATGAATAATAAACAAGTCCATGAATTCATTAATATGATTAAGAGCTCAAAGGATTCTAATAATAGATTTTTGATGAGTTATGTATAATAGATTTTTCAAGAGTGGAATTAATCTCGAATATTCATTCTTTTAGTAATAACAAAATTGAACTTTTAATCAGTTCTGAGAATAATAGGAAAAAATAAATTAATATATATCCAAGTCTTGAATAATTGTTACGTATCAATATATATTCAATAAGTATTTTCTGTTTGCGTGAAATGTGGTTCAACTTAAGTTTGTAGATGAAACTTAAAAAATATGAACAAGTGTGAAGGAAAACTTATTTTTAAATAATATGGAACTGAATAAAGAACCGTGTTTTAAAAGACTTTCACAATAGAAAAGAGCTTTTGAAACTGAATTTTTTAAAACGAAACAAATTCTAACCAAATAAAGGTAATGATGTTGAATTGAAATGTTTTCAGACTGTAAAAACAAATTCAGAAGTGAAAGCAAGTTTTATACTCATTTTCAATGTTGAAACTTCGTAAGTCTCTTGTCTGCTAGCCATTTCTATTTCGTGAATGTAATGTTAAACCTATGAAATATTTTTTTCCCTTTTCAAACACCTAGACTATTATATTTATTTGAATGATATATATATATATATATATATATGTAGACATTGGGGTGATGGAGATTGTTCATCCCGAATCTACGATGGCTTGCTCTTACGTAAAAGGCTGGTTGTCTAGGGGGGTAGTTCTATTACCGGTTTCCATGTATTGTTGATATTCACGGAAAAGGCTCGCAGTAGCTTTACTTGTTTATTAGGAGAGATGATGAAGAGTGAAAAGTATTTACACTATGATATGACAAGTTGACCAGTTCTTCTGATAAAGATAGATGACTGCCTCATTTAACCCATATTAGCGAAGGGCGCTGGAACGCGCTCGGACGTTTGAAGCTTAAATAATATGGAACTTATTATTTACTTCCGACGCGGGTAATGCGAAGGAGAAGAGAAGCGGAAAAAGTGGCGGAAGGAGGAGAACGAAGTGTCCCTCAGTTTTGTTCTGGGATAGGTGGTGCTGCATGAGCTTATCACATGACTTTGATTCGTGATGACATTTATTGAGTATCGGAGGAACTGGTTTTTCAGTAGATTGAAAAAATAAAAATGAACTGTTGTTTAATTTTAGATGGAAAATCCTATATATATATATATAGTGGTGGCCAAAATCGGACACTTTTGGAAAATTTTATGATTTTTGATTTTGTATGCTTATAAAAAATGTTACGTTTCACAAAATCATCCAAAGTCGTATACTCGTATACATCATTTTAAAGTGAATTTTATACTGAATTCATTATAAATAACAACATTCAAATATTTTCAATATAAAAAACAATCTAATATGTCTAAATATCGTGGTCAATCATTATTCTTGCTCTGGGAACCAATGAAATGTCCACAATGGCTTAGGAATGAATCAAATGACTTGTTCCAACTGTAAACATGATGTCAGCAGAAGCTGACATTATTGTGCTCTATTATGTAGAAGGGGGGAAAACTGTTTCTTACGTAACTAAATTACAAGTAGGAATTCTTATAAAATTTTTTAATATTTTGTCAAGAAGCAATGACATCACATAAAAGAGCAGATTCGGCACCTAGAAAGAGATGTAAGATTATTGTGTTTTTAGAAAATGGTCTTCCCTATGCTGAAATTGCAAGACAGGTGGGTAGTTCAGTGACTACATCTGGAGTCCGAAAATTTTGTTTACGATATTAGGAGACAAATTCAATAAGGAGCAAAGCAGGAAAAGGCCGAAAAAGATACATCACATTTGCCTATGACAGAAAAATAAAAAGACTATGTCTCTGAAATAGGAGAATGTTATCAATCGCCCTGAAACGTTATTTGAATGATGCTGGTGTTTCTGTAGGTTCAAGAACAATCAAGAGAAGATTAACAGATGTTGGATTAAGAAGTAGAATTCCACGAAAAAAAACCTCGTTTCAATTTGCTGAAGCATAGAAGACTACTGAGAGCAGAAGAACACATTAATTGGACTGATGATCAGTAGTCACAAATTTTGTGGAGCGATGAAACTAAGATATCATTATTCGGTAGTCATGGGCGAAAATATATAAGACGTAGAATAGGAGAAGAGATACATTCTGACTGCAATCAGGTAACTGTGAAGAACCTACTAAGTGTTATGATTTGGACATGCATGTCGGAAGATGGTATAAATCGCCTTCCTATCATCAATGGGTTACTGAATGCCAGAAAATACATTCACTCTATTCTGGAAAACTTCTACTTTCCATTGGGGATCTCTTTCCCAACAATGCTTCATTTATTTTTAGCAGGATTCTGCTCCCTGCCACACAGCAAAATTATCGATAGAGTGGTTTTGTACAAAAGAGCATTGAATTGTTGTCCTGACCTGAATCCTATCGAAAACTTGTGGCCCCGCTTGAAAACTCTTGTCCGAACGAGGCACCCATAAAATAAAAGGGAACTAACTGAAGATATTATTGTTTCCTGGAATCATGTAATAACGAAGGAAGAACTAAAAACTCTCCTCAGCTCAATGAAACATCGATGTGAAGCTGCAATAAAAAATGAAGGCTACTCTACTAAGTGCTGCTAACACTACAATCATCAGTATCTAATGTATATCAATAGTTATCGCAGATTAACTTTTTTGTATTACAAATGTTTGAATTTTGTTTTTTTTTAATTGAATTCAGTAACAAATTCTCTTTAAAATGATCTATACGACTTAGTATTTTGTGAAAAGTAACGTTTTCTATAAGCATACAAAGTTAAGAAACATAAAAATTTCCACAAGTGTCCTCAATTTTGGCTCACCACTGTATATATATATATCCTAAAAAGTAAAAAGTAATGAAGGTTTCTGTGGAATTATTTTTAATACTGTACACAATTTCTGAGAAAGCAAAATTCTGTATTTAGGTGAAATGCAGTCCAATTTGAATACGTTGAATAAACTTATAATATAAAATCACACCAAGAAAAAAAGAGCTTTAAAATACGAGAGAGCTTAATAAACTATATGTATACTTTACTTTAATAAACTTTAGAATATGAATTTTGTTAAGGAAACAAATAATAGCAAACAGAAGGTAACGACGTCGAGCTGCGTTTCTTTGATATTGAAAGAAGCAAATTCTATTCATCTGAAAAGCTTTTCTAGTTCCATTATATTACATGTAGAAAAATTTAAGCCTCATAAAATAACTCATGAACTAACGAATTACTACTGATTTCATCTTCTTATTCTGTAAAAAAATAAGAAGATGAAATCAGTAGTAATTCGTTTTCGCATGAGTTTTAAAATAGAGAATTAATTTGATTTATTTGTTCTAAATGTACTACTTTATATAACTTTTAGATTTGAATGTTTTTCTGACTCTTAATGTATATTTCTATTAAAATCACAGCTTAAAATTAAATCACAAAGGCCTTATTTATTGTTTAATATTACTATTCATTGTGTATTTATAATAAATATTGAATAAAATGATTACTTAACTTAGGTTCCATTACTTAATAAAATTTGTTATTTTTCTACTTTTTGCTTTAATTTAAATTTAAATGAAATATATATGTGTCATGTCTTTTTCTTTAATATAACATTAAAATATAAATTTTATATTCCGAATTATGAAGTATAAATTTTATATTCCATAGTTTTGAAAAAAATTATTTTATTTGATTTCTGAGGCAGAAATTTCTAGTCTTCTAATTCTAAAATTAGAACAGTCTTTAATAAAATCTTAACTTCTAAAAAGTCTTAGATTCTAAAATATTTTTTGGAAGTTAAGACTTATTTAGCATCTGAAATGATGAAATCTTAAATTTTAATTGAGTTTGTTTAGTTTGGAACAAGTGACTAAGCATAAGTACGAAAGGAATATTGGTTCAAACTATATAAAACTCATGATCACCGAAAGAAAAATAATGAATATTTGGATTATAGAAAAATTCAATAGTTAATTCATTCTTCTTAGCTAAAATAACATTTTATACCCAATTGCCTTATTCATCTTAAGTATTGTGATTCAAAGAAAAATTTATACTCGTATACTAAATATTTTGATTCACGATATATTCTCAAACTTTCCATTCCTGATACCAGAAAAAACTACATTAAAAACTTCTTTTGATGTTTTTGCGTGGATTACACAGGAATGAGTGTATATTTAAGACTTTGTTGGAAAATAAATATTTTTCACTTTATAGGGTTCAAAAAATGCAGACCAGATAGCTTGAAAAAACCATGGACTTCTCCAAATCTTGAGAATATTTCAAATCTGAGAGTAAAATTTGTTTCAAAACATTTTTAGAATTAAAATATTAATTAGAATTAAAATAAAACTTGATTTGATCTAGGTTGCGTACGAAAGAAAACTCTTTTCAAAAATCAAATTCCTCATTTTAAAAAAATAAGAAATATCGTTGTGTTCCGTTTGACATATTTTAAGTATATCCCAAACAGAACTGATGTATACTTCGATAACTTTCGTATACTACTTGGAAATTCTGAAGAGTCGCATATATACTTGTATCTGGAAAATTTTTAATCTTTAGAATGTAATTTACAAAATATTCAAAACTTTTGATCTTTGAGCATATTTTTTTCCAATAACTCTCTATAATTTTTGTGTTTTCTAACTTAAAACTATACACCACCAAATCTGAGGATAATTGCGCATAACTGAAATGCATATTCTTTGCTTAACACGTTCACGTCGGCGCGTACCACAGGTGGCTTGCACATGGATGTCCCAACAGGTGGTTCGTTTAGTAACTAGAAAATTTTTCCAAACAGTTAAAAATTAAAATAATGAACATTTGACATATTTTAATTAAAAAGGTAGGATTCATTTTATTTCAACTCAACAAGCAACACGATTTTAGACGTTTAATCAATCATACAGTTACAATATGTTTATTTTACTAGCAACCCTTTTCAGTCTGGATGTACAGTATATACTGAACTATATGATAGCAATAGCGGAGAAAAAACAAAGAGCAACGATGATTATCATTATAGTAAAATTTCATTTTAATTCTGTCCCGCCTGACAAAGCAATGGATTGGATTGGATCGGTTTCTTATTAACGTCTCAGTAGAAGCAATACGAGGACTATTGCTGATTGACCTCGCAATTGAGAGCCTCGGTCAAGTGACGAGGATGATACCTGAACTGGCACCCCCTCTCCTAATTTCTTTGAACCCCTCTTTGAGCCTCGATGGATTTAACGTGCATCAGCCCCGGTTACGGTGGGATTTCAGTGGCATCAATACTCGAGCCCATGACTTGACGAAAACCACAAGCCTCGAGTATGCGTTAATGACCACTGGTCTACCATGACCTCACCTGATAAAGTATAGCGTTCTTAGAGTAGCCACCTATGGGAGGAAATGTCAATTGCAGCGCCTATATGAACGTGTTAAGTTAATATAAATCATATTCGGGGAATTAGTTTGAAAATGTATGCCTATATTTGGAAATCAAAAAATATTTTGATAAATGTATATCGAAATAAATATTGCTAATACTTTTTTTACTTCGAAAAGTTCTAATTGCTTTTGTATTATTGTATTTTCTATTGAAAATTTCTATTTACTTTTGTATAGAAAATATCTAATTACTAATGCATAAGATTTGCGAAGACAGGTTTTAATTCATTACTTACATGTGACATCAGTTCAAAGGAAAGACTAAATATTATATATTTATAAAAATTTTCTTAAAATATATCGAAAAAAATTATATTTGAGTCCTCCTTAATATTTTGAGAGTTGACATTTCATCCTTATTTGGGATATAAATTAAAAATATTAATTTTCTCCAACAATTTCTAACTGTAATCTTGCCGTTTTCGCATCGGGACTTGCAGTAAGTCAAATTTTAATTAAAAAGCTCGATTGTTTCTTTGAAACAGCTTTATTTTATAAGAACTGATATATATATATATATATATATATATATATATATATATATATATATATA
>BMAW01130266.1:0-16351 GCA_019974015.1 Nephila pilipes | reverse complement strand
ATATATATATATATATATATATATATATATATATATATATATATATATAGAGAGAGAGAGAGAGAGAGAGAGAGAGAGAGAGAGAGAGAGAGAGAGAAGGAAAAAGGAAGACTTAGTTGATAAATGAAAACAGTTCGAAATAATGAAGCATAGCAATGAATAAACCCCATATCAGCGCAATAAACCCCATAGCTAGGGTACCCCCCACAGTAAGCTCCAAGGGAAAAAAAAGAATTCTAGGATACCTTACTTTCATGACGGCCTGTATTTATCTAAAAAGATAAGCCTCTGAAGGATAAAGAAACATAAAAAACAATAATTCTCATAAATGATAACTATTTGAAATTTCTTTGAGTTGTATAAGTACTTATATAATTTCAATAAGTTTGATAGTAAAAATATATATATTAATACTATATAAAACACTTTTATATTTTTGAGATAAAATGTTTCTTTTCTTTAATCACTTTTATAAAGATGGTAAATATTGTAATTTTAGAAATTAATAACGTATACTTTATGATAAAAATTTATAAAGAAAAAGAGATATTACTGAAAGCTGGAGTCCAAGTTAGATCAAGTGTTTGAAAAATAGAGTACCGTTTTTTAAATATTTATCTATAGTATGTTGGATGAATAATACTGTGAAAAATTTGATAGAGTTTATAGTTTGTAGTTAACAAAAGATTGTAATTTAAGAAATGAAAAGATCATATAAATTTCTAATAAAAAATCTTCTTTATAAAAATATCATAATAATAAATGTTTCACTTTTTTTTAACTATTACAATATTTTAAAAAATTATCTTAAACATTAGTTATTTTTACTAATAATTAAGACATATTCAATTATATTTCCAAGAAGATCTTTAAAAAAAATTCCAAAGATTGTTCTTAATTCTTTAGAGATGTTCTTTTCAATTTATGTAAAATAAAACATAAAATGTTTCAAATTTTTTTCCTAATTTGCTTAATTCTGTTTTCATTAAGATTATCACAGTTATCGTCTAAAGGTGGTGATGCATTCTCTTTTCTATCTTAAACTATGTTTTATTAACGGATTATGAAAGTCAAGTTAATGGCTTCTTTGAATTTTCCTTTTGTAAAAAAATTTCAAGTTATTGAAAAGAAAGTGGTTAATTGAAACATAACTGATGCATTAAAGTATTAGTCTTATGTACTGATTTTTATTTCTATACCTTATTTATTCTTAATAGGTTTTAAAAAAACAACATAGTAAAAAATATGATGAACTTTTGTAATAGGCTATAATTTAACGAGAGTATGTAAAAAGGGAACGCAACGCAGAATTCTCTCGGATACAGTATCTATCCTCGACAAGATGTTCTCACGTCAAAATTCAAGTGAATTATTCAAGATCATGTGATTCACAAGTGCAAAATAGCACTTAAGAATTCGCGATCACAACCACTCGATTTATGTAGCTACAGTAATGCATTAGAAAACATTTATGGCAAAGCCCATTTACTCCTACACCAAATGAATTTTGTAAAAATTTAAATTTTGTAAAGTGACATCCATAAAGAATTTAATTCAAACTTTTAGGAACACAATCATAACATTGAGATTGCATCTTAGATTATTTGACATTATATTGAATGTTGTCATCTTGACAAGACTGTCCAACGCAAAGTGTTCCACTAACTACAGCTAATCCTCTTGAGCCAAGTCAAAATGATGAGGTCGATTCAGGATCTGGAACCCACTCTTCACATCCCCGCCGATTAATAGCTTGTGTTATGAGATAATTCTGAAATAAATATAATTTTGATATCGTTTGTCTGCTGAATTTTTGAATAATTATTATGTTTTATGGATGGTGTAAATATTGGAACTAAATATGCCATTAAGAATTATATTAAATAATCAAAATTAATAATAATACTTAACTTTGATGTAAACAGTCAGAGAAAAAAATATTTAATAAGTTGTATAAATGATAAAAATAACTTTACGAAATGAATTAAAAGGAGGAAGGAATAAGAACATTTTATAACGAGTTAATTGGTTTAAGAAGTTGAGTAAAATAATTTAACATAACAAAGTGAAACAGATAAGGTTTTTCATTAAGAATAAGAAAATGATTTCATTTATTTGGATAACAATGGGTGAACAATAGATTATCTCTTTCTTCTGATGTAGATGCTTGTAACATAATTCAAAAACATTAAAATTTTTGTTAACTGAAATCCCCACTGATTTTGTTCTAACCTCTGTGTAAAAAGTTATTTTGTGTTAAGTTCAGTTCATTCAGGTGCAAATCGATTCAAAGTAAGCGTATTGTATTTCGAAAGTGAACTTAATAAATATTCATTAAGAGTACAAGAATCCGAGAGAGACAACAATTGTATTCCTTAAAATGTTCTAATTGAGCCAAACACGGCGTGTAGAAATCCCCTTGTAATAAAGGAAATCGAAATTCGAAATTAATGAGAATCTTTGGTCGAACAGATGCAGTGTTGGAGGTATTAATTAAAACTAAGAACTATATATTTTTTATTTCTTGATTTTAAACAGAGTTTTCCTAGAATTTCGAAACAAAGACAGGAAAAAAAATCTTTCGACTTTTCTAAAGCTCAAAAATAAATGAAGTGGAACAAAAATAAAATGTATTATGAAAATAAAAGTAGAAAAATTAGGGAAATTAGAACAAGTAGTAACTCTGAGATTTATAAAGCATTGTTTTTTCAAAAGTAATAATGCTTGTTAGTCATTGATAATCAACTGTTTTGTTAGGAAAACATCAAAAATTTATCCTTTGTATCACAAAAAAAATCTTTATATACACACACACACATATATATATTGAAGAATTTATAATGTTATTTAAAAATGTATTATTGCTTAGCAAAAGTCATTATTTAGAAACGAAAGTTCTTTAATTTTGGAAGCGGATACTTTTATATTATAGAGAGGAAGATTATTTTACTATTTGTGTCCTTTTTTAAATTTTGAAGTTCTTTTCTATTACAAGTACAGCAATATTGATTTATATTCCAATAACAACGAATGTTTCAGTTGCCAACATTTACCATAATTGTAAAATAACTTAATGGTATATATATCAAAATAATCGATGAACAATGAAAGGTTTTAAGGAATTTTAAACTAAAAGTTCAAAAAGTTTCATTGTTTTCGATTTTATGTTTTTTTTAAAATTTATTCGAAATTCTTTCGTCTTAGAATAAAAAAATGAACTGTTCAAACGGATGAAACTGTAGAGAAAAATTATTAACTTTTGCTTCAAGATCGACGGCGGGCCATTTAACATATGGTAGAGCTAACTGGATTATCTTGGCGCATGGTGCAGCAAATTTTAATAGAGGACTTGGGAATGAGAAATTTTGGTGCCAAATTTGTAACTCAGGTGCTGACTAATCGGGAAAAGGAAACGTCTCATTGTTTCAGTTTTTGACCAAAAAATGTCATGAGCCTCTTGATCCACGCACTTGAACATGTGACCTTGCTACATGCAATTTCTTCTTGCTTTTGTACATGAACATGATAATGAAAGGTCACTGAATCGACGACGTAAAAGCGACCAAGGGAACAAAACAAGGGAGGAACTTCCCGCAATCACTGCAGATAAGTATCATAAATTTTCCGATCGATGGATCCGCCCATTGGATAGATGTTTTAAGTGTAAAGGAAAGTACTTTGAAGCTAATAAAGTTGTTTGTATAAAACTGAAATACATATTTAAAAAAAAAATTCGGGTTTTTTGAATCCTTTCGTAGTTGTTTTGTAATAAACAAATTTCTCGGAGAAAAATTGTTTATAAATATAAAAAAATGAATGGTTTCGATTTAAAGAAATATTTTTTAATACATTTTCAGATTTCTGATACATTGTCTGCATGTTAAACAAATTCATTAAAAAAATTAAAATGAAATTAAATGTCTGATCTTTTTGAAAAAAAAAATACTATACATTGAAAAAAAATTTATGTATTGAAATATTTTTTGCATACACAAAATCATCGTTTAAAGGTATTTTTTTTTACATATGAAAGATAATTCTTTTGGTGCAATGACACTCAGCAAGTGTGTTCTGGTATTCTTTATATCCGAACAAGATTATCCTTAAATGTAACCGGACTCGTGTGGAAGGTCTAGCGAAATTTCTGTTTCCATGAACTTTGAGGTCATGACTTGACCTTACTGAGGTCCGATCTCCTAAGAACCACAAGTATCCCTCCCCAGATGTTGCATTTTGCAAGTGCCATTTATTTTCCCAGTTGAGATGATTAATGTCCTATAGCTGAAATTGTTATTTGAGCTATGTGTCACTGAAGGGTAACCAAAAGAAAAGATTGTACCCCATGGTTTTAGAACACATGTTGTCAGTTTAAGTTTTTTTTTTATAAAAAATTCGAAGAAAATGAATATCTGAGATCTCCTTAGGGTCCTGCAAGAATGTCTTGTCCGAGCTAGTTGTATAATTTAATTTAGAGTGCGATTGACATCTAAAACTATGTTTTAAATGTATAGTCAGTGAAAGTGTAATAGGCAATTTATTTTACAGTAAATAAATCTCTTTATAATATCTGAATTAATAACAATATATATTAAAGTATATAGCAGCTAAATATCTTGTCACTTAATGCCACTTCAACCAACCGGTCCAGTGATGCTAATAGCACAAGGTGTTCTTCAGAAGTTGATAATATTGATGAGACATTAAGCACCAACCGTTAAAGCCAAAAATATTTTATAAAATTTTTGGTTAATTTGTTTACCCATAGGTCTTACTTTTGTCTAAGCAAGGAGCTTGTTTTTTTTAAAAAAAAAATCTCCAAGATGCAAATCGGAAATTAATCTCTTGATTTTCTGAATTTCATAGTCTAGAACATTCCGAAACTAGTATATTTCTTAGGACTGCAAAGTTGGCTTATGCTGGAGGTTGAGTACAATACCGAAGAAAAAGGAAAGGGTCTCCAGAATAATTTTTCCCCCACCAATTTTAGGAAATAGATTTCCTGTCCTGTGGGTGAGGAAGGCGATTGAATTTGAATGACTGAACGGATTCAAACTCTCAATCTGTTAATCCAGAGAACTCGTTCTGTCATCTTTTGAAGGGTTCTTAACAACTAAACAAAAAGGAATTCTCCTTCGAGTAGCATTTTAATTTCTTTCGTCGTTGTTGAAGAGAGCCGCCACATTTCCATCCTCTTTCATATAAGTCAGGATTTTATTAATTTAGAAAATGTGGTTTAAACTTTCGATTGGAAACATTGCTATTTAATGCAAAAAAAAAAAAAAAAATTCACAAGTTTAAAAAAAAATTGAAAAATAATTTATAAAAATAACTAAATTTTTAAACTTTACATTTTTTAAATTAAGAAATTTTGTTTTTTAAAAAGAATTAAGTTGAGGAAAATATAAATAGGCCATTGTAAAAATTTTATTTTATTCTTATCAAAATTTCCAGAAAGATTTTTAAAAAAGTTTAGGGGACGTATATTAAATTATTTACTTTTGGTAACATTTTAATGGCTTTTAAAATTAGATTTAATAGTATATTTCTTACATATGTTTCATGTTAAAAATAAAAGATACTTTTTAAAATATGTTGTTTTTTCAAAAATAAAAACAATTTCCTTGTATATATTCCTATCATACAATGTGGATAATCATAAGTGGATAGATAATTAACAATTGAATGAAAGTGCTCAAACTTTTCAGTGCCCGACTGTGCTAGGGGATTACCTTTTATAATTTCTTCTGACCCATTTGAAAGAATTATATAAAGAAATTGGCATTCTCAATAAAAAATCTCCTTTAGAAGTTAACATTGTTAATTAATTTATTAATTAATAGGATTGAAAAATCGACCGGTGTAAGTTTCCTTGATATACAATAAGCCTTCTACAGAGTTTGGCACGAAGGACTTGTATATAAACTCATAAAAATCATCAAACTGACAAAAACCTATCTAGAAAATTTCTCCTTTACTGTACGAGTTAACAACGCCTATTCAGACATTAAGAATATCTCTGCAGGAATGGTCCAGGTCTCAATACTTACTCCGATCCTATCCTCAATTTTTGCGGACTGTAGAGTGTGCACTAACAACGTTATTTCATGTATGTATACATACGACACATCAGTAATCGCGCAACATACAAGAAAACAAACTGCATTACACACGCATTTAACACACATTACTATCCTTGAAGATTGTTTTTCGAAATGAAAAGTTTCCATAAACGCAAAAAAAAAAAAAAAAAAAAAAAAAAAAAAGTGTAAAAAAACCCTAAAGCGGGTTTTTTTTTCTCTAACTACAGAAAAAGAGCCAACTTGATAATCTACTTAAATAATCATCAAATACCTCGGTGTAATTTTGGATAAACGACTCACATTCAAAATTCACATCACGTACATTAAAAAGAAATTTTGAGGAAGCGCATCTAAAATTTATCCCTTAACCTCTTAAGGTTAAGAAATCAGTAGAAATAGCAAGTTGCTTACATATACTCTAATTCTCCAACAATTTGTTTCCCTATTTGGGATTTTGAAGCTAAAACTTATGCCAATAAATTAGAAAGATCACAAAACAATGTTTTAAGACAAAATTAAATGCCAGAAGTCTTATGAAAAATGTAGACCATTACACTCCATTAATTTTCTTATAATAAAATATGTAATTCAAAAAATTGCTATTAAATTCTTTGCAAATCTTAGAAATATTGAAAATTATTCTTTACAAAATATCACAAATTACATTCCTGATCACAAAATTTAAAGACTTAGAAACATCCTATTAAGCTCTTAAACTATTAAATATTTAAATCATTAACTACATGCAATAGCACATTGAATAGAAACAGTAACAAACCTTATACACCAAAGCAGGGTAAAACACAAGCCATTCTTTGGGAGAGTGGTCGTTTTGGAATTTGGGAAGCCATTTTCCTTTATAACTTGATTCCATTACCACTCTAATAGGTTGCAACCCTGTAACGCCTGCCCGTTGCGGGCTGCCTCTTGTGTCATAGCTAAATTCAATTATTAAACACTAAGACTCAATTAGTCAATCAAAGAGACACTAGAACAATAATTACAGAATTTATTAACTTCTAGTTAATATAACAACAATTATTAATGCCCTCCTGGGGAAGGATTTGACTTCTTTAAATCAACCCACCAATAATAATCTAACAGACTCTTACCACTAATCCTTCCTCGACTGCAACTCAGACTCTGGATCAATTGTTGCACACTGGAATAACTGAATCTCTTGAACCACTCCACTTTTACTCTAATCGCCTACTTCAACCTCTCTTTCCATCTCTTTCAACTTCTCCTTCAACCTCTCTATCACGACTTTCAGTCGGAGTTTATATATTTTCTAACTCTCCCGCTTCACTTCATTTCTACCTGCTTTCTATCTACATATTCACGTTTCATTTTTGGTTGGGTAAAGGTTGTTTAGCAAAAGCAATCAATCTTAATTAAAAGTCCCCAGGGTTAGTGAAGAGAAACCGCGAATAGCCCAATGTCACAACCCCACCGACTGGGAGCACAAACATAACTACACCCTCTCAACTCTGAGCTGCCTATGAAGTGCAACAGCATCAATAACTTCCAAAATCACAACCTTTTCTATGCATCCTAGCAATAATTTAATATGGAGATTAAAATCTCCATATTAATTTATTGTACAACTTTTTAGTAATATAAAATATTCCAGTGATATAAATTTTATCCACACACAGATGTGCTCGTGGTAGCCTAATGGTCATGGTCGCGAACTTTCGGCTGATGTTATATGCATTAAGTCGTGCATTCGAGCCTTGATGCCACTAAAGAGTCGTCGAATAGCGGGGCTGATACACAATAAATCTGTTGAGGTCCCAAGTCCTCCCATTGGAATGATGAGAAAGTTTGGAGAAAAAGGTGCCAGCTCATCGTTACTTGAACTAGGTTCAAAATTACGAGGTCCATCACCAATAACCTTCGTATTGCTTTCAAGTATGACGTTAATTAAACTATCAATAAATCAACCACACCCACACAAATAAAACAAAACGTGCAAAAATATTAAGAGTTCTTTCTTTGACGATTTCCATACTTGAAATAATTTTGTAACATTTAATTTTGAATATAAATATGTAATATATAAATGTTTCTTCTTTCTCTTCCTTCAAGAGTGTCTGTTTATCTATCGAGAAAAATTCGGAAGAGACAGAACGCAAGTAGATAATGAAATATGTTCTTGCACTACGATCATGATTGAGATCCTCCTTTTTCATCGTTCATTTTAGAACTTGATTATAAACAAGAACACGAAAGAGAAAATATTTTGCTGTATTTTCATGCGTTCTCTGATATATCAATTAATTCAGTAAAGTGCTTTGCGCATAGATTGCGCAGTCACAATGATCATTATAATTCACTGAGTGTTAACAGGTGTATTTAGAGCAAGGTTTCCAGAATTAGTTTTTTTTAAAACTTTCTCTCTCTTTCAGATATAGGTTTGCTCTGATTGAACATGTTGCTTTGAACGAATGGACATCATATTACTATTTTTGATAATTTATTTTTGAAATAATTTTAGAGGCATATATATTATGTTATTACGAAAATTCCTCACCGTTTCGCATGGTGTGCGCGTGAAATCAGTCCAACATGGAGAACAATGGTAAATGGCTCTTTATTCACAACTATCCAGGACAAGAAGAATAAAGGTTGCAAGACTTGGACAGATTAATAGCGCAAACAGGATACACAGCACTTACACGATACAAACACATACAAATACAGCACTTTCAATAAAAGTTATAGCACCACTTTTAATAATGTTCAGCTCCCCGCTTACTAAATAGCCCTACGGACAAATATCCGCAGTAATACTCTGTCCTTTCATAGCAAACTCCGATAGTTTTCGTAAATACAGACCGCTTCCGACAGATTCGCTTAGCTACCTTACTGACAGATTCTTCGTCAGATCCGCTCAGCCAATGCGGACCGACTCCAATATATTTACTCCAGCTTCGCATCTCACCATTTTTTTCGACACTCCAGCCAGATGTTACGTCACAGAGAAAACTCAAGAGAAATCCAAAACTTATCTCCGGGTCGAGATTTCAACAAGATTCCAGTATTTTTGAGAACCATCGTTTTATAACCAAATTTGCCAAGATTGTCGTCAAAACTGTCGCCAATGTCGGAGGTCACTGCCTAAGTTTTCCAAGGTATAGTATCTAGCAAACACCTGCAATTGTCTCTTTTCATTCATTCGAATAATGGGGCAGGGAAGCGTCATTGCAAGTTAGTAACAAAATATTTTATTATTAATAAACTAGAAATATCTCAAAATCATATTCCAAGTCAATTTTTATATGCCTTATGAGAATTGAATGTGTCTTCATTGCAGTTAATTTACAGACAATAGAAGCTATCGCACAAAAAATAAACATCAAACTCTTCGAAAATCTCGAAACCAACGATAATCGAAATGGAAAAAATATAATTCAGACCCTAATATTAAAAGCCCAAGAAACATCCTTCTAAATTCTTAAAATGAAATTAAGGATTTAGAAGTATATTTTTTTGGAAAAATCGACTGCAAATCTAGTACAAGTAACAGTCAGAAATCTCTCCAGTTGGTGGTGGCCTGCAAACAATTCAGAGTACAAGCTATCATGCTTGCACTCCGAACTTTCGGAAAATTTTGATAAATATTTGAAAGACAATTTTTCTACTACTCTGGTACACTACATTTGAATTGGCTAGTAGCTAATGCTTTTGATTAATCACTTAACCGTCTCTAACAATAAACCGCCTATAGCTAGCTGACTGGTTAAAATCCAGAAATAAATCTACTCAACGGCAAATGGTGAAAGCGCTTGATGCTTCCTGAAAGATTCATTTAAACTATTCTTATCTTATATTGTAATGTCTGTTATTTTAATTTTCTTAAAAGCGAAACAATAAAACGTTAATTTTTTTCAGTATATTAATTTAAATTCTGGATGGGGTAAAAGTTGAAGTCATGTTGAAAATAATACAGAATTCTATAGCCTTAGATGGTCAAAAGAAATTGTCAACCTAAAAATAATAATATCCAATTTTTTTGTATGGTCAAGTCTTGAAGTAAACTCTAGGTTCATGTGCGGCAAAAACATCATCTAACCTTAATCCAAGGCAACAATCGTCATCTTTCTGGGCGCAACAATCTAAATTGAATATTTACATGTGTCGCCGCAAGCTCATATCTTTCGAAATCCCCCATTTATTACGCTGTTGATTAGGTCAATTCAGGAACATTAGTTCTGAAACCATTCTAATCATACTTGATCATAACTTTGGATCTACGTACATCCTGGGTATCTTGACAGCTTCCATTACTATGTTTATATCTATCTATAATTTTAGAAACAAAATAGAGAAGCGTTCGCATTCAATAGGGAACCTGGAAAAATAGTGTTGCTCTCATTGAAGATTTTGTTATTTTTGTTTGTCAGATGTTGAGAAACTCATTTAGCATCATCAGATTTATTTTTAAACTATAAAAAGCCCACAACTTAGATGCTTCAGGAAAGTTTAACGAAATTTGAAATGCAAGCTGATTTCATGATGGAAAATATCAATTACACGAAATTAAAGGCATCCTTCATCAGAAAATGATTTTCAGAAGTTAATCTTTTAACTAAGTATACGAATTCATTTAATGAATATATTAATATCATAACTGAAAAGTTATCAAAGTTACCTCATTTTTCGACGAATATATAAAGTAAGGACAAATATTTCTTAACATCCCTCTTATCTTATATTGTTATTTCTAATCAAACAATTTTACATTACTAAATTATCATTCTATGCAAATTATATCGTTTTTAAGTAATCTTCAATCATCGTCATCGTTTTTGTTATACATTATATTTTTATGTTATTATAAAAAAATTTATCTTACTAATAAAGGAAACAATTTCCTAATTCATGCCCCTCATATATTTCACTGATTATACTACTCAGAATTAAAGGAGTAAATTCAATTCAATTCAAATGACATCTCTGCTTTCCCTAGCATATAAAGTATAAAATTTATTATATGCTAGCTAAATTATTTGCGACTATTAATATAAGAAAAGACAACCAGTTTGTTCTCTAATTAGTAAATTGTATTCATTTGAATGTAGTATTTTTTTAAAAAAAACAAAATCGAGGATAACTTACGACGAACTTTATTTTCAACTATCTTTTTTAAAAAATTTCTGTTAATAAGAATATAAAGGTGTAATTTAATCAATTTCCATAAGTTTAGAAAACTTTCTTTTCCCCAGTCGACACCAATTGTTTTAAGTTTTCAGTTCTTAAGTTCTTTAAATCATTAGAATATTATTTTCATGAAGTAAGACAGGAATGATCGAATAATGACGATAACTTTTCTAAAAGAATATTCAAGAAAAATAAACTACTTGGAGATGATGAATATTTCGACATAAAGTTTTTATCCTATATCGAAAAGTGAAGAAAGAAATTAATATTTAAAGTTGATATATCGTAAAAATTTATTGCTCGTAAATATATATACTTCCCAAAGAAAAGTTATTTTTTTTTTAAATAAAAATATTTTTATTAACCTGTATTTTACTACTGAAAGTTATAATTGTGATGGCTATTTTTTGTATTTGAAAAACGAAAAGCTTAGATATTGTTTTGGAGAGAAAAAAAGTTCTAGTCATTACTAAACGCTATACTTTTAAACTTATCTTAAAAATATATCCAAAATGAACAATTGAGAATGATTAAAAATAGCATGAATATTCACTGAGTATGTATTGTTATATAGTAAGAATGTTTTCAAATATTCAAAACAATATTTTCAAAAAACTTTGAGTGAGGAAAATTAAAATTTGACTTTTGAAGAGAAAACAATAACCACAATACTTCATTTATTGCTTTCATATCCAATTTTATTCTAATAAAATCAGTATTACTTTTTCTTTCAGGAAATTACGATGAATATTTACTTAGGAGTCATCATGTAACATCTAAAATTGTATCTTTTTACAAAATGAAGATGAAAATTTAAATTTATTTAAAAACGATGGATAAGAATTCATATTTTTCCATTGGTTTATTGCAAACTTTCAAAAATCATTTGAAACAAATAAAATGATAATTTTAAAAACGGAGAATGTGGAGGTAATTTGTTGAAAAACGTATGCGAGTTAGTTTAAATAACTTCTAGATTAAATTTTAAAATTTCAAATTTCTGTGAAAGATATTTCAGGATTTTAAAATTATTTATATTAGTAATAATCAGTGACATTCATATTCATTTTACATAAAATGTTTACTCTTAGTCTAAATTCTCTCACAATGATTTATGTTATTAAATTAAAAAAACATCTTGTTGTTTTAAAATAATTTATTACCATCATCAGAAGATATATATCATCATTTTCAAAACGAATACCAATTCAAATCGCTTGTATTTATAAAGATATAAAACGCAGCGTTTTAAAAAATATATGATAAATATACTTTATAAATAATGTTTTCATGCATATTTACAATATGTTAAAAAATTAATATTGATTTTAAGAATATTCTTATACTCTGAATTTATAAAAAAAGATTATTGATCAGTTTTCGTTAGAAAGGCTTTTTTTGATGCTACACAGAGTACACAGTTACACAAATAATAATAAATAAAGCTAATATAATTTAAGTTATTGCTTAACAACTATAGTACTATTATTAGTTTCAAATTGAAAATTTTTTTATGCACAAAATAATTCATAACAATACAAAATAAAAGTGAAACAAACAGTTTCTCTCTTCTGATTATATATTTATTCATTTGTCATATGATACTAAAAACTTATTAATTAAATTAATAATTTTAATTAAATATCCATATTATTATTGACCGTTGTAATAAATCGAAACAAGCATTATGTGTAAATATTGTTTTTTTTTTTAATTTTTTTTACTCCCTCTCCTCTAATCTTTAAATTAAATAAAGTACAACAAAAATATTAAGAATTTTTAATAAAATTCTCTTTTACTTTAAATTTTTGAAATAGTTCTCTTGGAATATGTAGCAATTAAAAAATGAAATTAATTTGTTAGATTGTTTGTATATTATTCACACACACATAATTCGAATATTGAAGTTCGTTTCGAAATTTAATACGCCTTAGAAATTCCCAGTTTTGAAATACATAGAACATACTAATTTTTTTAAGAAAATATGAAAAAGAACCTGCTAAAACTTATTTGGTTATTTTAAAAAATATCGATGAAAATTTAATACTTGTAATTTTTCTAATAATTTGGCAACGTATTGAATTTCTAAAACTATTAAAACGTTAAGCCGCTGCATGGAAATGAATATTAAAAATATCAAATAAATTAAAAAAATTATTAAATTAATACATAAAATATGCCCGTTAATTAATAAATCTAATAGAATTCTTATTAATTAAAACTAATAAATTTAACAGGGTATTCAAATAAAATATTTTATTCTATACATAGAAGTTTTAGAATAAGTTCTAAGTTGTTGTATAGTATTACATACTATACTAATAATGATTCAGAACAAGTATATGTATTTTATTACATACAGAAATTTAAATGAGATTGAAAAAATGTTTCTGCTACTATAAAATAATTAAAATCAAACATTATGATCCAAATAAATTAATGAGATGATAAAAAATAATTTAATTTTGGTGATTTTTTTTCATAGGCTTAATTTGTATGACAGGCTTCAAGTGCACAGACAGATTACTATTTATTTTCTCCTATTAACTGGCGAGGTTATATTTTAAGAAATATACAAGATATAATTAACTAAATCTAAATTGGATTTATCTTTTGAGACTTAAAATATAAAATGAGAGAATATTTTCAATACTATAAAACAGTTTCTTTTTAAAAAAATAAAGCATTATGATACAAATAAATTAATGAAGTTATGATACATATATAGAATAAAAAAATTCTAATCTCTGTAATTTTTTTTAAAACACAATATATATATATATATATATATATATATATATATATATATATATATATTGAAGTTTTTAGACAGATTTTAATAATTTTCTCCTATTGACTGATGAAACTATATTATAAGATATATGCAAAATATAAATTGAATTTATCTTTTTAGGTTTAATATAAGATTTTAGGTTTAATATATGTAACCAGAGTACTGAATGTAATAATATTTCTATTACTATGAAATAATTAAAATTAAGAATTATGATACGAATAAATTACTGATATTATTACAAAGAATAAAAAAATTCTAATCTCTGATTTTTTATTACACTATATTGAAGTTTTGAGACAAGTTGTTATTTATTTTCTCTTATTGATTGGGGAAGCTATATTATTAAGAATATCTAAAATCTAAATTGGATTTATCTTTTTAGGTTTAATATTTAGGCTTAATATATGGAACCAGAGTATTGAGAGAATGAGCGAACATTTCTATTAATATGAAATAATTAAAATATAGAATTATGATACAAATAAATTAATGCAATTAGGATGAAGGATACAAAATTCTATTTTTTAAGGAGCAGCATTAAAATTTACAAGTAGATTATTATTTTCCCCCTTTATTAACTGGTGAAGCTATGCAATTAGTTTGGTTGGTTGTGTTTGGCTCATGACACTGAGTCCAACTTATGAACCAAATACAAATGTTATAAGAATTATTCAAGATGTGAATAGTTAAATGTAAATTGGATTTATTTTTTTAGGCTTAATATAAGTTGTAATTCTGTTTATTCATTTGTATGCAATAAAAATTCAAGCAATTGAACTATTTTGTTAAAGTGATTGACTGGTGAAGCTATATTATGAAAATATGTTAGATATGAATATTTTAAAAAATTGAATTCAGAACTTTTTAAGAAATTTTTAGGCAAAATGTGTGTTAATTAATGAGTTAGAAAGAAAAATCGTAGTAGGTGTTTTTAGGCTTATTCTGGGAAAGTTATTCATTTGTATTTGATATAAAGAAATAAATTCTTAAAGAAATTTGTTTCAGATTTTGCTGATGAACATTAAGAAAATTAATCTATAATCTATATTGTTGGTAAAGAATCAAACAGAAAGAGTTATATTCATCTTATCTTTTAAGCATCGTTAGATATTTAGTGTTCATTTCAGTTTTTCATAAAGGATTCCAAAAGCTCTTTGGTTTCAAAAATATGATTAGTTATTTTAAAAGTAAAATAGTAGGTACTTCAACTTTCTTCATTTACAGGTTTTCTTATAATAATTCCTTCTGAACTCTATATTCATCAAAACATAATATAAATAATTTTAAAATGGAATGGACTGATTTCACAAAAAAGAATTTTTTCAGATTCACAAAGAGCAATACTCAAAAAGTGAAGTAGTATTAGTTTCGAAGGTTTTTTGGAATTTGTACTTCCTGCCCTTCCAGTATGAATCCAATTCTGCATTAGGAAGGTGATTCAAAAAGTACTTATTTTTGTCGGAAGATAGGACAAGTTGGTGTTACCAATGCAAACAGAAATCTGTTAATCTGCGCCAAAACAAATGTGACCCTGATTTCTATTTTAGTTTTGATTCAGCAGTCCTTTCCTGCCAAATCAAAATTTGACTCGTTCCCTTGATCGAGTTGTCATCGTTATTCTGCGTCAAACTCTCATCATCGATGTGACTTGTTTTATCACCATCCTGTGACCAAAGAACAATTAGAACAATTTATGCAGATGAATCTGAAGGCGAAAGAAATCCAATACTGATTATAAGAAGGCGAAGACAATCTCATCAGCTGAAAAAGTCATGGGACGGGTATTTTTGGGGATGCAAAAGGTATCACACACATGGACTTCTTAGAAATAAGGGGGGGGGGGACCAATTCATGGACAATATTACAGTGAGACAACCATTTGTCATCTTATGCCCTTTCAGTATTTAAGGGTAATTCAAAAAGTACCCGGAAATACATTTTTTAAAACAATGAAGAAATAAAAGTTTTATGATACTAATTGACTTACTAATAATTTCAGAAACATTTATAACTGTATTTTACATTTCACCTGTGATTTCAGAAATTATAAAAGAAAAAAAAAATTCCACTGTACATTTTTAAAAAGTTTTATTTAGGTATATTAATGTTTGAATTATATTCCAATATACTCATGAATTTAAATTTAAATACAAAATACGTTTTTCTTTTGAGGTTTTACTCTGTAACAGCTACAAACTTGCAAAATGTATCACGCTGCTTTTCATTAAAAAGAGATCTCTGAACATCTTAAAACAATTTAATTTTTGGAATCATTGTATGAAATTCATGATAAAATTTCATAAAACCT
>BMAW01130256.1:226704-288209 GCA_019974015.1 Nephila pilipes | reverse complement strand
TCTTTCAACAATACTTAAATGCGTTAATTTATTTTATGTTAGAAGTATTTTTGAAATTTACTCCATTCGAATACATCGTTCCATTAATTCATACTTCCCGAGTAATTTACAAAATACAGCTGTAGGAGTTCATTAACACTAATAAGAGTTTCTTACTTACATATAATATCCTTTAGTGAGTAGAGCAAATATTTTAAGTATTCAAACACTTGAATGTTATTCAATTAAACTTTAATTAGTAAAAACAGCATTCGTTAAATACTACCACATCTATGAGTGGAAAATAAAATATTTAGTATGTAAATTTTGTTATCTCAGATAAACCTTACCTCCTGATTTGGGACATTTCTCTTCCGGAATACAGTTTCCCTCATCGCGTTCTCTCACATATGCTTTATCACAAACACATCCGGATTTACAGATCAGTGGACATGGAAAGGGTTTTTCATTATTGGAGCAGTTTTTCTGGCAATGAGCATCGCATATTTCCCAATGTTCATTTTCGGGGCATGAGGGTGCAGCTACATGTGCATAATTAACATTTCAACATTAATCATACTTATTGGTAGTTCACCAAAGTTGAAAATAAAATGAGACATTTTCATTTGGATATGAAAGGAAACATTTTGACCCTGAACTATCAAAGCTCCATTATATTGCCTATTTTCACATTGATTAAGTACTCTTTAAAATCATGATTACATTTTACTCTATATCCAATATTTCCTTACAGTCATAACGTTATTGTTTTCGTAATTGAACTTAGAGATGGGTTTGGAAGTTATTTTTGAATCATTTTATTTTTTTATTTCTAAATAAATTTCGCGGAAAGACAAATTAAATTAAATAAAACGTTATTCGGCATCAATTTCAGAATTTATAACTTATTTAATAAAATCGGTTCAGACGTGTTCAATAAATCTAATAATTTTGGTCCTATAATATTTGTAGTTTTACCAAATGTCGTCAGTACATTTAAGCAAACTAAATTAGAAAATACTTTTAGTAAAAAATTTAATTTTAAAAATCTCGAATTTTCCCCCCTAGTTTTCTGAATTATTTGGTTATAATTACAATAGGATTTATATAACAATTTTTACAAATACATAGATACGAGTTATGTTCAAAAACATCAAACCTAGGGTTTGCAAAAGGAAAAATATTCTTTCAACCGGTTCATAATGTTACACAAATTTTCCTCGGTCTCAGATGGTTGTACGCGAATGAAATCAGAGCAGTTAGGAGGATATCGACAGATGACGTCACGATTGTGCGAGCAGCAATTCCGAATCAGATGTGAAGAACAAGCAGATAGAGCCGAGCAGATCACGATGAAAGAGCTTCGTGTCTGGTCTTAAGCGTCGCGCAGCATAGCGAAGGAACTCCTGGTAATACTCCTTGGTAATGCTTGTGCCTAGGCCCGATTTCTCTACGTGAGTCAAAGAAGAGATCAGGAAGACCTTCATATTGCTACGCAACTGTCATATCTTTGTTTGGGGGCGTGGAGAAAGAGGGAGGCTTCTGTTGCGAAGACTGCGTCTTAAGTTTCGGGGTCGTACCCATAAGCCTACGATTCATCACCGGTGATCTCGGCGTCTGGATTCTGAGGTCATAGCTGGTGTTTTCTAGCATGTCTCGGGTGATTTTCAAGCAGAATTGTTTCTGTGATACAGTGTTAATCGAAATGATTCGTCCGATTTTAAAATGCTGTATTTCTATAAATGGCACACAATGATAAATAATACATGAATACAAAGCGAAAATATGGAAGCTTTCTTCACAACTGTTTTTCATATAATTTCCTTTTGTTTTACGTATTACTTCAATTCGATAAGTAAATTCGTGACACACATGTTGTAAAGTGAGTGGTAATGGATTGTACTACAGTAGAAATACGTTGTTTAAGTTCGTATAAATTTGTGGATAATGGAGAAGGATACACTTTATCTTTTACAAAACCCAAAATGAAAAAAAAAATCTCATAGGGGACTTGGGTGCCCAGCTGTTTAACATTAAGTCATCTGGTCCACTGCGAGGCAGCTCTGTGAAAGCTTCCAATACAGATTTCGGGGAAAAGCTTCATGTAAAACACACAGAGTGTGGGGGACTATTGAAATTGATTGTCAGATGTTTAGTTCATCTATGACCTTCACAACGGGTTGTTATCTGACGAGCTTTACAAACATATTGGTCTCTAATAATGTTGATTATATCATTTTCATCATCGTGCATTAAATCTGAGATGACACCATGCTATTGATTTCAATCACCCATGTTTCTCTTCTTACAGAGTTTACCTCTCCCCCCATTCCTCAAAGAGTTTTATGATTGAGGATAGCAGAGGTATTCTTAAGAGATTCCTCCCATTTTTAGTAGGGAAAAATTTCTTATTCATTGTACGAGGAAATCTAAACTTATTTGATAATGTTTCAAGTCCTTCATGGGGGCACAAAGAAGATAAATCTTTAGTTGCTAGTATACCGGTTTCAATGGTTGAGAGCGTGCAGCTCGGGAAGCGCTATTAGGTTCAACAAGCAAACCTATTTTCTTTGTTTTTTCATAACATTTACTATGTTAACATGGATCCTTTCCATTAAGGGTCCAATTTGGGCCCCCACCATGCCCCTCGTTTCACCTTTTCTTACGTGCCGCCTATAGATAACTACCGAAGTCTTCGTATACTGGGCATCGAAAAATCCAACTTACTGTGCAGCTGGTTTATATTCCCAGGTAGGTATGTCTGAAGATTTCTCTCGGTGGCTGAAAATCTTCCCCAGAAGGCGAAGCGAAATCATGAGACTGAACCTTTAAGACGCTTTAGAACAGACCTGTCCAATACGAAAAATTCAGTGGGCCACTTTGGCAATGAGTTTTATTCTGGCGGGCTGCATTATATATATATATATATATATATATATATATATATATATATGAAAAGAGAGAGAGAGAAATGGGGTGTCTGTGCATGCATGTAGTGTGTGTAATGAATTCGATTTTTCACATTCTTTTTAATTTTTGGTTCTTCAAACGTCAATTCAAATTCTCACGTTAAATACTACTACTATTTTCATATCTCGAGTCGTGGAAAGCAACTAATCCTCCTGAGCCCCATTAGAACAATCAAGAGCATTCTGAAATAAATTGAGTGAAATTATATTTTATTGAATGTAATGTGTTTGTACGAAAATATAATTTTAAAAAAACTTTCCTGCAGTTACAACACAATGCTGATGATAAATTATCAGCGATCAAAAGATACCAAGTAGTCAGTCTATCTGGAACCATACGCTTCCAACATTCCATCTGAACCAAACATTCCAATTAAAATATATCTGACTTGGTGCTGCTATCTCGCAGGATCCACATGTCGCCTTCCATCTACGCGTCTATTAATGCACGCCAGTGTTTTTCAAAATGTGTGCTGATAAGGTATATATTGTGTAATGCCCATTCAAGCAACACGGCCTGAGTGTCTTTTAAAATCAGTTCAATTTTCTAATTTTAATGCCTTATTACTTCCCTTTTTACCCTGTTTTATTTTTTCTAAAGTGAGGTTCAAAATTCTCTTTCTTTGAATCCTCACTTCTTCAGAACATTCAAATGCATATCTATCGTGTTTCAAAATGTAACCCTGCGTTTTAATTTCCTACAAATATTAAAATAAACTTTGTCACATATATTCGTTCTTTAATGTTATTCAATTCTAAGGAGTGAAAGGACGAGGAATTTTATTTTAATATATAAAACTTTTAAAAAGATATTGCTTCTATTTCGATTAATTCTATTGTAATCTCGGTTTATTTAATGGCTCTTTCAACAATACTTAAATGCGTTAATTTATTTTATGTTAGTAGCATTTTTGAAATTTACTCCATTCGAATACATCGTTCCATTAATTCATACTTCCCGAGTAATTTACAAAATACAGCTGTAGGGCTTCATTAACACTGATAAGGTTTTCTTAGCTGCATGTACCCTACTTAAGCGAGTAGCGCAAATATTTTAAGTATTCAAACACTTGAATGTTATTCAATTAAGCTTTAATTAGTAAAAACAGCATTCGTTAAATATTACCACATCTATGAGTGGAAAATAAAATATTTAGTACGTAAATTTTGTTATCTCCGATAAACCTTACCTCCTGATTTGTGACATTCCTTTATCAGAATACATTTTCCGCTGGGTCCTCTCACATATCCTTCATCACAAACACATCCGGGTGCACAGATCCGTGGACATATAATTGGTTTATAATAATTGGAACAGTTTTTCTGGCAATTAGCAGTGCATCTATCAAAATGCTCATATTTGGGGCATTCGTCTTTAGCTTCTCCTGTGTAATTAACAATTCAGTATTAATTATAATTTTATGACAGACCCCCCAATCTCGGATACAAAATAAAGGATTTTTATTTTGATAAGAAAAGATAGATTTCGCTTCAGAATAGTAAATCCCACACACATTGCACGTATTTTCATTTGGATTAAGTACTCTGTTGTCATGAATACATTTTACATTCTTTCCAGTTTTTGCTGATTGTTATAATATTATTTTCATGATTGAATTTACCGATAGGATTTAAAAATATTATTAAATCATTCAAAATTTATCTGTTCTTATTTTCTAAACAAATTACGAAACAGTAGAAATCAAATTATATATAAAATACACTTCAGTATCTTCAAATTTTAGAACTTGTAGCATATATATTGAAATCAAGTGAGAAATGTACAATAAAATTCCATAATTTTTTATTTCTTTAAAGAATTTCCGAAATATATTGAAATTCAATATATTTGGGGGTTAATTCAAAATTTGTCGTCCGTATAAGCAATGATACTATATTTGAAAATATTTTCAATGAAAATATATGGAAAGGGGGGCATTTTTGTAATTTTGATTATTTTTAATTTGTTAATTTAGTGTATAAACTTTTAATATTTTCATCTTTATTAATCTATTTTATTACTCAATGAAACATTACTGTTGTTCTCTCTCTGTGTGTGCATAATTTTTAATTATTAGAATGAATTCAATGAAAGAAATTAAATGAACAGCAGAAGATATTTCTTTTATTCGACACATAAATCAAAAATTATGTGTTTCAAATTCCAATAAACAAATACGACAAAAACAAATTTCGCTATTTCATGCAATTGATTGAATGGTGTTTTTTGCATATTTCTCCGTTGTTAAAAATTTTCACATATAGTGTGAGCAGGCTATTACAATAAAGCGATTTGTGTGAAAACTACAGATATTAATATAAAAAAAAAACATCCATAATTATGAACTTCATTTCGTAGCTAAAATGAGATTTCTATCAAATCTCGTTTCATTTTTACTGAATCACAGTATAAATTAACCTGCTCCAGCATACTCACAATATAAAAATCGAATCTTCTTCCGAGGATTTCACCTTAACAAAAATCTTATAAAAACGGCATTTTAATGTGTATTTTCAACCATCAATTCAAAAGCTCGTTTTAAATATTTTCATTTTTCCTTTATTATGTATTTAATTTAATACTTTGTGATTCCCCCATTAATGGCCAATACATTAATTCTCAAGAAAATCCCTTGTTCAGTTCAAAGATATTTCTCAGTTTACGTTCTTTATATTTATCTTTGCCACTCAGAATATCTTATGATCACATGTTTTTCTCGGGGATAAGAGTAAAAAATAAAAAAGGAGAAATTTTTTACATCTTATTATTATTATTACTTTTCAACACATGCTGCTCGGGACGATTCAGAGAATTGCTTGAATGTCATGAAATTCCTTTCAATAACATTTTTGATAATTCGCGGGATTTGATTATCTGAGAGTTGTTTAAGGTGGCCCTTTGAAGCAATACGCAATTTATTTATAAATGGCGGGCCTCGTAAATGTGATGCTCAGTCAGATGACGAGGACGGCACCTGAGTTCGCCCTTCCTTCTTCGAACTTCCTCACCGCTCCAAAGTCAGTAAATGGAGTCTCGTCAAATTTAACCAGCATCAAGCAAATTTGTAGGTGTTCAAAATATTACCTATGATCTTATGGTTAAAAAATAACTGAATCTTTTTTTCGCCATTGAACATGATAAAATTAGCTCGGTAACGCATTGGCTACTTATAGGACAAATATACACTGTTGTGCAATAATTAAGCAACAATGTAAATTTTAAGCAGAAAGCCATGAGATTGTAGAAAAGATGTTATTGCGATCAGTACAATGAACACACAATTCAGTAGAAAGGTGATGCGTATGCAAATGTCAGGAACAAAACGTCATATTCGACGTGAATGTACTCAAAACGCGTGAGGTCGGACGACCGCAATAAAAGGAAGAACTGAGGCAGAATTAGATACATTCGCTGCCAGTGCAAGTGAGTTCTATCGTGAAATATGGATAGAAGAAATCATCTGGATGACTTAGCACGTGGAAGAATGATCAGAAAGATGGAGGAGGGGCGTAGTTTGACCAGTGTTGTTGGGAATAAACAATTGTTTCGTTTCGAGCGCAAGGAAAACCTTCCAAACCATAGGTACAGCTGTTAGAAAGGTTGGTGGTTGTTGTTCTAGGAAAACAACTGCAGTGGATGACTATGTATCGTCATGCAGGTGAAAAGAGACCGATACCAGTCAGCAAACGCCATTGCTCAACAACAGTAACAGGGCGATTGTCCAGCATCCCAGTGTTAGACTAGGATGCTAACAATTACATCCCAATCTAACACTGGGATGCTGGACAATCAATGTCAGCAATGCGGAAAAAATCGCCGCATTGTCTTGGTGGAAACATTTACCGTACGGGTTCTTTTTCATTTCCAATAACTTCAGCAATCGCATGACTGATGGTCAGAGGGAACAGGATTACCAATTTTTTCGAACTTCCAATAAACAAATACGACAAAAACAAATTTCGCTATTTCATTCAATTGATTGATTAGTGTTTTTTGCATATTTCTCCGTTGTTAAAAATTTTCACATATAGTGTGAGCAGGCTATTACAATAAAGCGATTTGTGTGAAAACTACAGATATGCTAATATAAAAACATCCATAATTATGGAACTTCATTTCGTAGCTAAACAGAGATTATCAAATCTCGTTTCATTTTTACTGAACCATAGTATAAATTATCCTGCTCCAGCATTCTCACAATATAAAAATCGAATCTTTCTTCCGAAGATTTCACCTTAACAAAAATCTTATAAAAACGGCATTTTAATGTATTTCAACCACCAATTAAAAGCTCGTTTTAAATATTTTCATTTTCCTTATTATGTATTAATTTAATACTTTGTGATCATTAATGGCCAACATTAATTCTGAAGAAAATCCTTTGTTCAGTCTCAAAGATACTTCAGCTTCTACGTTCTTTGGTTTATCTTTGCCACTCAGAATGATCCCATGTTTTTCTGGGATAAGAGTAAAACAAAAAGAAGAAATTTTACACTTTTATTATTATTACTTTCAACACATGTTGCCTGGGACTAGGAATTGTTTAATGTCATGAAATTCTCCAATAACATTTTATAATTCGCGGACAGATTATCTGAGAGTTGTTTAAGGTGGCCCCTATACATGCAATTTGATGAGTAAATGGCGGGCTCTGTAAATGTGATGCTCAGTCAGATGATCAGGACGGCACCTGAGTTCGCCCTTCCTTCTTCGAACTTCCCACCGCCCAAAGTCTGGAAAATGAGTCTCACCAACAACGAGCATCAAGCAAATTTGTAGGTGTTCAAAATATTACTCATGATCTATGTTAAAATAATAGAGAATTTGTTTTCGCCATTGAACATGATAAAATAGTTTGGTAACGCATTACAACTTAGATAATATACACTGGTGCAAAAATTAAGCAAACAATGTAAATTTTAGTTTTCATGAGTTTGTAGAAAAGATGATAATATGATCATACAATGAACACAATTCATAGAAAGGTGATGCGTATGCAAATAGAATAAAACGTCATACAGGACGAATGTATTCTCAAACTGCGTGAGTCGCAAGGAGCCATTTGCACAAAGGAAGAACGGAGGCAGAATTAACAGCATTAGCTGCCAGTGTGCGGAGTTCTTTCTGGGAATATGGATAGAAGAAATCATCATAGTTGAATTAGCACGGAAGAATGATCAGCGATGAGGGCGGTTTGGACTGGTGTAGTTGAAGTTGGGAATAAACAATTGTCTGCTTTGAGCGCTTGAAAACCTTCCAAACCAGAGGTACAGCTGTTGGAAAGGTTAGTGGTTGTCGTTCAGGGAAAACCAACTGCAGGGATGACCATGGCACGTCGTGCAGGTGAAAGAGATCGATACCAGCCGCAAACGCTATTGCTCAACAGTGCAGGCTAGCCATACGCGATGTAAGCGTGGCGGTTTACTGTAGACAGACGCCTTGCTGTGGTGGCTCATTCACCCATCATCTCCTGAACGCATCCGAAAGTTAATATCGGCAGCACCATTTAGAGTGCTGTAAGGAGCACAAAAAATAAGACATCTCATCAATGGAATCGTTTCCTCTTTTCGTTCAGAGCCACAAGCGTTTCTCAACTCCAGTTGATTTGGAGAGAGGTCAGGACAGGGTTTCATCCCAGTAATATAATAGAAAGAGACAGTTACGGTGGTCCTGGAGTTGTCGTCTGAGGAGGCATTATGCTGAACGGGCTGACTGAGCTCTACGTTTTCGACAGAGGTTCTGTAACCGGAGATGGCTAATGTAAATAGGTGATCCTTTCGAATATGCATCTGTTCCGAGGAGCTATTGGATTAGGCTACGTTTTTATGGATAACAATACACAGCCATGCCGTTCTGCTGATATTAAGCAGTAACTGAACAGTGAAGATATCACTCGAATGGAATGGCAGCGTTCTCCCCTGATTCCGTATAACACGTGTGGGATGCTTTGAGGAGACGCCTTGCGACACGATTAGAATCTTCAGAGAACACCCAACAACCGAAACATGCTGATTGAGGAATGGCCACTCTTCAAGAACTGTTAGACAATCTGATGCTGAGTATGGAGACGGTACGGAGCAACCATTGTAGTTAGGGAAAGGCTAAGGAACCTCTGTTTGGTGTTCTTTCTCTTGTACGGACATTTATGTGTAAAAATACTATGAGTCCAATAAAGCCTTTTTTTGTTTTGTTTGATTCCATACTATGTGCATTGCATTCCTTTTTGTGCAACTACGCTTTCGTCGTCGTTAAGTACAAAATGTTGTCTCTATTTTCTGAATTTCATGTCTCTCAGATGAGTTTTCATGGAGTTATTACAACAATCAAAAACACTTGTTGCTTCAATTTTGCGCACCAGTGTAATACTATGTTCAAAAAGAGACATTACGCACAAATCTAATCAAGTTAAGAAATTTATTTTGTCGTTCTTATACATTAAATTAAATTTTTTTGGAATGAAGATCGTTTTTAAGGGTTTGAAAATAAACTGTGAATCAGATATTTTCCGCATTTCTGAGAAGGAAAAATAAAAGAAGGAGCACAAGGTAGCTTAAATATCATGGAATTTATTAAAAGTAAAGATTTTAAAATATGAACAATCATTAAAAACTTTTCTGAAATTTTATACAAAAAAATTTTTGACAAAAGAGAAAATTCTATCTTCTGACTGTAGATACAGTTTTTAAAAAATTATGAATAGTTGATTCACCGTATATTTTACATTATATAAAAACTTTTGTGTTATAAAAATAATACAAAAGTACAAATCAAGTTACCATTCGACTCATATATAAAAAAGTTTTGTTCTCGGGGAAATTATTTCGTTTATACTTACCTTGCAATTTAGGACAATTCTCCTTCAATATACATTCTCCTTTGGGTCCTTTGACGTAGCCGTCATCACAAATACATCCGGGCGCGCAGATACTTGGACATACAATTCCTTTCTCGTCACTTTTGCAATCTTTTTGACAAGAAGGATAGCCTTTGCATTCATCGTAATGTGAATGTTTTGGACATTTGTCTACGAAAGAAAAAGCATTAGTCATTTCAAATACAATCACGAGATTTTATGAAATTGTTTGCAAATGCAGCTATCGAAAAAAATTGTTAAACACAAAACAATATTGAAGGCTCTGACAAACATTTTTACATAAAATACGAGGTGTTTCTGTTAAATACAGATACTAATGATGTATAAACTGTATTTTGAATTCTTATATACATACTTATTATCACCTTCATTATTCACCTTACAAAGCTTTATGCGAATCTTCCATTGTTCGAAACAGTGTTGGAAGTTTTCTTTTGTCAATACGTGTGCCGATTTCTATTTCACAGCTTCGATGGAATCAAATTTTGTTCTTTTTTAATGCAGATATCACCTTAGGAAACAGATAGAAGGCTGAAGATTCGGCGAATAAGGCGGATGGTCTAACACTCGAATGCCATACTTCGATAGAAAAGTCTAGAAAGACAATGCGAAATGAATCGCCGCATTGTCTTGGTGGAAACATGTGCCGTACGGGTTCTTTGTCAATTCCAATAACTTCAGCAATCGCATGACTGATGGTCAGAGGGAACAGGATTACCAATTTTTTCGATATTGTCATCCGTTTTTGACATGAGAGTGACCCGAGCACGAATCACCTTCAAACTCATCTGCCATCTTGAAAACGTTAAACCACCTAGCACACAAGCACATGATATTCACTGCCAAGTACTTCTTTCAACAAGTTATAATCATCATTAGGTCTTTCCAAGTTTCCGGTAAATTTTACAACAATTCGTTGCTCACTTGTCATTTTTCCGGCGAAAAAAAAATAACTCTGTAGTGAACGAAGACTACGGATATACGGATTTGTGTTTACAGAACTGAAAGGCACAACATTCAAAAGAGAAGGATTCACGCTAAATAGCTGTGGGTCACTAGCGCATGCGCACTTCTTCAGTAGCAGTACCTCGTCTTGTTATTTAATAGACACACTTCGTATTATTACAACAACAGAAACACTCTTGTGTAACCCCCCCAAAAAAACTTTAAGATAATCATTCTAATTTATTCCCCTCAATAATTCATGTCATTTACAGTAGCGTAAATTGCATATTATTTTCTGACTTAGATAAAATAATAAAAATTACTAATCTCGATTACTTTCTACACCGTTAAGATTGTCTTAGATTAGCAATGCCTTATTTTATTTCCCTTTTTACCCTATTTTTATTTTTTCTTAAGTCTGGTTCAAAATTCTCTTTCTTTGAATCCTCACTTCTTGAGAACATTCAAATACATATCTATCATGTTTTAACATATCACCTTGCGTTTTAATTGGCTACAAATATTAAAATGAACTTTGTAACATATATTCGTACTGTAATTTTATCAAATTCTAAGGAGTGAAAGGACAATTTTATTTTAATGTATAAAATTTTTTAAAAGTTATATCTTCTATTTCGACTAATTCTATTGTAATCTCGATTTATTTAATGGCTCTTTCAACAATACTTAAATGCGTTAATTTATTTTATGTTAGTAGTATTTTTAAAATTTACTCCATTCGAATACATCGTTCCATTAATTTATAAATGCCGAGTAATTCACAAAATATAGCTGTAGAAGTTCATTAACACTAATAAGGTTTTCTCAGCTGCGTGTACCCTACTTAAGCGAGTAGCGCAAATATTTTAAGTATTGAAACACTTGAATGTTATTCAATTCATTTTTAATTAGTAAAAACAGCATACGTTAAATACTACCACATCTATGAGTGGAAAATAAAATACTTAGTATGTAAATTTTGTTATCTCAGACAAACCTTACCTCCTGATTTGGGACATTTCTCTTCCGGAATACAGTTTCCCTCATCGCGTTCTCTCACATATGCTTTATCACAAACACATCCGGATTTACATTTCAGTTCACATCGAAAGGGTTGTTTATAATTGGAACAGTTTTTCTGGCAATGAGCATCGCATATTTCCCAATGTTCATTTTCGGGGCATGAGGGTGCAGCTACATGTGCATAATTAACATTTCAACATTAATCATACTTATTGATAGTTCACCAAAGTTGAAAACAAAATGAGACATTTTCATTTGGATATGAAAGGAAAAATTTTGACCCTGAACTATTAAATTTCCTTTGCATTAGCTATTTTAAATTGATTAAGTGCTAACTAAAATCATGATTACATTTTACTATTTTTCCAATATTTCCTTACTTTGATATTGTTAATATTTTCGTAACTGAACTTAGAGATGGGTTTGGAAGTTATTTTTAAATCATTTTATTTATTTTTATTTCTAAATTAATTTCGCGGAAAGACAAATTAAATTAAATAAAACGTTATTCTTCATCAATTTCAAAATTTCAGAATTTATAACTTATTTAATAAAATCAGTTCAAATGTGTTTAATAAAATCAAGTAATTTTGGTTCGATAATACTCGCAATTTTACCAAATGCCGTCAGTACATTTAAGCAAACTAAATTGGAAAATACTTTTAATAAAAATTTTAATTTTAAAAATCTCGAATTTTTCCCGCTACTTTTCTGAATTATTTGGTTATAATTACAATAGGATAGATACAAATTCATAAATACGAGGTATGTTCAAAAACACCAAACCTAGGATTGGCAAAAGGAAAAATATTCTTTCAACCGGTTCATAATGTTACACAAATTTTCCTCGGTTCTCAGGTTGTTGTACACGAATGAAATCAGAGCAGTTAGGAGGATAACGACATATGACGTTTTATTCACAAATATTCAGGATGACACATAGATAGCATAAATTTGACACAACAGCACAAAAAGAAAACGCAACCCTTGTACAGATTAGCCACACAAATACGGGAACAAAACAAGCCCTTGTACTTACAGCCACGATTGCATCGCCAGCTTCCTATTTACATATCAGGAGAGTGTGGAACATGTCGATGTGCAATGAGATAATCAAGTAGTGTAAAAGCGACTAAATTTAAATTGAAAAAAGAGGTTATAGTAATAAGAACAGTTTTAGTGTGGTGTGCTTGGAAGTCTTCTGGCATGTGTGAAAGATTTGGTGAGATTAGTACTCAACACAGTCAGAGCAATGGAAGGAGTTAATCGCATTTTATTCCGGTAAGCTCTGTGTGCGATAGTTTTTAAAAGTTATTACTCCATTTGAAAAGGAACTTGGCTGTGTGTGTATGGAGAGCAGCCCCCTGATTTGAGGAGTAAATATAGATATATTGGTAGTAAACGACTGTTTTAATTAATTGGACTATGTTTGAGTTTAAATTGAAATTTAGATTTTGTGATTAAGCTTTAAGAGAACAGAAGGGACTCGTAATAGGATACCTTCACAACGTTAGGCAAGTGCATAGAATCTGGTCACTCAAAGCATGAAGAAATAATTTCACAAAAATGAACCACAAGATAGAGGAAGTAGAGGTAACAGACACGTGAAGGTAGAAACGGGTGCTCGATACCTGTACGCATCAAAAAGACATGAACTCGTGAAGGCCGTTTAAAATTAGATTTAATCATCAACCCATATTTCCACCCTTCGCGGTAAGAACCACTGGACTGTCATACAAAGATTCTGCATGACCAAAACCCTACTTCATCGGTTACATTGACTTTGTCACTTGTTTAGGGTCATCCAGTGCGCTGCTCAATGTCCGCTGAGTTGTGGACATCTTTAAAGCAGTTGTGTCACTCCCTTATTCGATAGAGGCTCATGAAACGATGCTCTTTAAATTCAAATATTTACAAATAAAACTTGTGATAGCTCTAGGCCGTATCTCACTCTAATATACTAATCAAAAACTACTGGACATCAAAGGAAAACACACGAGAATAAAACAACCTCTACTTTATTTATTATCATTGCTGAATATCAAACGTCACTCTCTCTGTAATTTCCACGTAACGCTCGATCTTAATTTACGATTTAAATAAAAAAAAATCTGCCATACAAGTCTATTCGCTATTTTTTTTTCACAACTCTTTGCGTCAGTAATTAAGTTGCTTAATGATTTTAGTCTCTGCAATTCTCAAAACTGACATAAACATTTCAATCTCAAGAACAATTCTTGAACCGCAAGTCCTTATCCTACCTCCCCTCACTTTCCATATTATTATTGCCTTTTTAATGTTATTTAAAGGGATTTCAACGATAGTGAAATTCTTTACTTTTTTTGAGTTAGTAGTATTTTTCACACCTACTCCATTTGAACAAATCGAGAGATCGTTCCATTAATTCAATCTTCACCAGTAATATCCCAAAATATAGCTGTAAGTTTCTTATATAACACTAATAAGGGTTTCTTACTTACATGTAACATCCTTTAGTGAGTAGAGCAAATATTTTAAGCATTCAAACACTTGAATGTTATTCAATTAAACTTTAATTAGTAAACACAGCGTTCGTTAAATACTACCACATCTATGAGTGGAAAATAAAATATTTAGTACGTAAATTTTGTTTTCTCAGATAAACCTTACCTCCTGATTTCTGACATTCCTCTTCCAGAATACATTTTCCCCCATCGCGTTCTCTCACATATCCTTCATCACAAACACATCCAGGTGCACAGACCTGTGGACATATAATTTCCTTATCATGATTGGAACAGTTTTTCTGGCAATGAGCAGAGCATTTGTCCCAATGTTCATATGGGCGTTTGCATTGGTCTCCAGCTGCACAAAAAATAAATTTCTAGTCGTTACTTATCTTTCAACAAGATTTCGATATATTTCCAGGAAATTTATATGTGTTTTACAATAGAGCATGCAAAGCGTATTGAAATTTTATAAAATAACGAATACTTTTAATATGATTCGAGTTAATTGTTTTACACTGGCTCGAGAATCACGTACTAAAACATGCAAAAGAGAAACGCTTTAATATCTAACAGTACTGTAGAAGTATTTCGGGGAATAAAATGAACATAATTAATGAGCATGATAATTTAAGGATAATAAGAGAAAGAATTTAAGAAAAATAAGCATAATAAAGATAATCGCAAGCATTCCGTACGACACCGATGCAACGTATAACCTCCTGGATGGCATTTAATCTCAAAATGATGTTGCTTCTGTCTTTAAGGTTTGACCCAATGGCAGTCACCTAACTAACTTCAGATATATCAGAAGATAAGAACAACTGGACATTTCAAGAAACCGCAACAAGGTATTAACATTAAAAAAACACTTATAATCGGTTAAAGTTTATACAGAAATATCAGCTGTTGACTTGACGAGCTAACTAAGAGAAGTGGTAATCGGCAGTAGAAGCTGGTGATGTGGTGGACATTGACGATGCATTTTGCGGGGTCCTGGAATTCGGAGCGTTCATTTAGTTCGAACCTTAATATACTATGATGTTGCTTAGGCTAGACAGAATTTAAAACTTTGCTGTCGTATATGTTCTGAGAGAAAGTTTTGCTGTTGGTAGAATTGGTTGGTTGGCGTTCTCTTATTGGATGACTGTGATAGAAGTGAAGAGTTGAGTGTAATGTTTGGATGGAAGGATTTGGAGTTGAAGTCCTGCTCTGAGAAGACGATTTTCTGTTGGTTGTTGGGGAAGAGGCTCCTTTGACTATTATTGCCTACCGGAATGGAGAATTCAGAGTATATATGTATGGGAGTGGAGTACGACCGACATATGTATGTAAGAATTGCAGGGGGGGGGAATTGTAAAATGCTCTTAAATATAAAAAATCATAATATAAATAAAGAAGAACTTGTTTCAATAAAAGTGGAAACTTAAGAAGAAATAAGAGGGTTCATGGGAATATGGGATAAAGGGTGGAGGCTAAAGCTACTCTTTATATAATTGTTGTAGAAGGATGAATTCACTTGTTTGAATTTCATTGTTCACTTTTAATCGTTTGGTTCATCTACAACGGCCAGCTCGTGTACTCGGTGTCGATCGTAAAAGGATTGCAAGATGCTTCAGGTTGAATGGAAGAACATAATCATGTAAAACTACGAAAAAGGCTTTGAAAATTTTTAAGAATTTGTTCAATAAACATAGTGTTACATATTGCGAAAGAACAATTGTTACCCTATCTCACCACGAACAACTTTGACACTTCGTAAGAAAAGACATTAAAGCCATTCCTTTTCCTGAATATTTCTTTGACTAATCTTCAACAGGTTATCATTAGTTGATCTACCTGTATAAATTCCTGCGTAACAAAGTTATTTAAGAAAGACACGGAATGTCACCATGCAGTTGGCAACATTTACTAATAATGACATTTTAGAAGACGGTTTTCTTTCGGAAATCATAATTTACCCACTATGTATTCAGAGGAAATTATTAATATTACCCTACTATAATTTACCGTGAAAATATTTTTAATGTGTGAGTTAGCTTAATTTTTACCTATTATCATTCAAATGCGATGACTTAAGACATTTTAATTTCACCATCTTAACCTTATTGCAATAATTTGTATCAATATGACTGATATAAATGGTAGACAAAATCATCAAAACATTTACTGAAGGAGTGTAATACAAGCTCTTATACAATTATGTAATATAATATGGGCGTCGTCGTTTGCTATACATGAGTATAGGATAGAATGTCAACTGTCTTCTATAAGTACTACAATCGCAAATAAAACATCAGGTGTGTAATATTACTTTACAGTGCCAGATATCAGCGATTTCTAAAAGGGTAGGAATATTGATTCTCACTGGGTTTCATTATCTAAACCTCCCAAAATAAGGCGTGGCAAGAGGAAATGTGTCTAAAATTATTGCCAAATATCAAAACGAATAGTGTGTTACTTCTAAAAGAGAATACTTAAAACTGAAAAGAAAATTATCAAACAAGAATCGACGAGCGATTGCACAAATTATTCACCGAAAACGCAATTTTATAAAGAAGCAAATAACAAGGCGTTTAAAAAGGCGGTCGAGACGATCCCATTTCACACAGATTAACAGTTGGAGCTTCTCTGATAAGAATCGTATGGCCTTGTTGAAAAGTGCCCTTCGTTGCTGGTATCATGCCAAAAATCTCATGCAATGGTATAACCGTGATTACTAGAATGGAAGTAATTTGTCTCATGAATAGTCTCACTTTTTCTCACCAGGATCTGTTTGGCGACGTTGCAAGGAAGCATATCCTTCTGGAATCAAGGTTACAGTCGTAAAATATAAACCCAGATCATTTATGATGTAAAGGGAGAGCTATTTATTGCGTTATTTAACACCCACAGTCATTCTGAAGGATCCAGTAACAACCCAAAGCTATTTGAAAGTACTCCGAGAGCACGTCCATCCAAAGGGGCGGACAATCTTCCTCGGTGGATATACCTTGTTCAGACTGCCACTCATAACGTAAAGTGCAGAGCAACTTGTTTTAATGAACATGAGGATGAAGTGAAAGAGTTGGCTCGATACCCTCAGTCATGAAACCTAAGCATTGTTAAACCTTTATAGGAATATCTTGTGCGGCAGAACTTTTTTCCTCTCCGTCCTCCTCATTAGCAGAATTAGGTGGTATTTTGTAGAAGGAATTAATTTTATGTGTGATATCTGTGGAGGATCTCTTTAAATAAAGTCCGGTTTTTTTTTTTAATGCAAAGAACAATGCTGTGTAAATATAATTTTAAAACCTTTTCATGCTCTGCATTCTTTTAACTACTTTTCCAAGTAATTTTAGTTTTTATTCAAACATTTGTTATACTTCTGAACAAGTGTTTAAGCTCCGACGTCATAGAAGTCTACCGTCTATGAAGACACCCGATCCATGACTGAAGTTTTCACTTCGTCGTCATTGAACCGTTGACCACCAATAAATTTTTTTAGGAACTGACATGAGGGAAAATCACTGGTTTCAAGGTCTGGACTCTCAAGTGGATGATCCAGTTCTTCTCATCCAAAAGACTTGATTAGGCATTGCGTTTGTGCGCAAAGATTCACATCCATTTTCGAGCTCATTCGTCCCTCATAGCATTATCACTGTAATATTTAGTTTAGTTTAGTTTTTATTAACGTCGCACTAGAAGCAACACGAGGGCTATTGGCGACAGACCTCGTAATTTTGAACCACGGTCAAGTGACGAGGACGACACCTGAGCTGGCACCCCCCTCTCCTAACATCCACACCACGAAAACGGGAGGACTTTGGGCCCCGAACAGATTTAACGTGCATCAGCCCCGGCTACACGGCGGGTCTTTGGTGGCCAAGGATCGAACCCGCGACTGAACGAAAACCGCCAGCCGCTATCCACGACCTTGACCACTAGGCTACCGCGGCCCCCTTATCACTGTAAACTTCACAAATCTGACGGGGAATTTCCGTTGCTGTCAAGTTTCTTGCTCTCGAGAATCGAATTCGGTGGGCAACTCGATTTTCTTAAACATTACAAACTTCAACTCCGCACACAGTTTGGTGATACGACAACAAATGGCATCTAAAAGAGCGCAAACCATGCTGGGATCAGACGCGCACGCACTCTGCGTTGATCACTTTTTATTCTCACTTTCATTCACAAGCGGATCTTCTTTAAGAAATATCCCTCGAGTATACATCAATTCCATGTCAACTTTTTGCTTTACAGAATGTTCTGAATGTACATACATACTCCTAATAATAATAATCCAGATTCCGTTTTCATCATTTTATCTACCACATGTACCATGGAAGATTTTATTCGAAAAACTTGGAATGATATCTTATAAACAATCTCTAGCAAATAAAGTTTTTAAAAATATTTACCTATCCTGCGTTTCTCTTAAATTAATATCAGATTTTATATTCATTTTTATTCATAAAGATGTATTCTTGTTTATTTTCAGAAAACGCGTTATTTTTTCTTGCGCTACCTATGGAACCTTATAGTTCTAATTGATACTATAATAGATCTGTAAAAAGCGCTGCATATATTTAATAGACCTTCTGTAAATGCATTAGATGTCTATGTATGTGTATCACATTTCCCATAGATATGTGTTTCTTATACAATACACATATCTATGGGAAATGTGTATTGTATAAGAAAACACATTTATTTACGTAAAAAAAAAGCATATCAAATGTTCAAGATATTCGAGAGTTGGTGATAGTATGATAAAAAATTATTTTATTAATATTTCAGAAAGAAGGCAAAATATGCTTACATTGCGCAAAATATTGACTGTCTTGATTTGAAGGAGAATCTGTGATCCAAGCTAAAAAAGAGATTCAGTCGAATTAATGCAAATATCGTAATACATTTCGTAAAGTTCTTGATTTAAATAAAGGTATTGTAAAATTTAAGTAAACAAAATATAATTTGAAGAAAAAATAATTAGATCCTTGATTTTAGATTTTAAAACAGATTGAAATATTTGTTCATATTTCTTTCAAATTCAAACAATCATACTCGCATTCAGTAATGAATTATAAAATATTTTTAAGTAAAAAATAGCTTTTAATTATTCCAATGTTTCCGAAGTAGCCATATTTTTTTTACCATAGAGATTTTATAATATTTAAAGTTTCATTATACTATAAGAACATATTATACATTTTAATAAAATCGCACGTACATATTCATGACAACTAAAAGAAGAAATATAAGAAATGGAGAATTATATTTCAACCAAATGGCAATACTTTCCCTCTTTGCGTCACTATAAATGAGGTTGCAAGGTATAAAGATAGAGTCAAATAGTCATAAGACAAAGGAGGTATGTTAAGTTGAAGCTCTTTCGGAGGAAAACTGAACAATATTAACTGACAGGAAGTAGGAGACCACATTTAATCTCGAAAATCTTAATAACAGTCAACAATTCCATATATACAATTCATCTGTATATAATTCATCATTTATCCGTATCCTACAATAAATTCATTGTTTGATTCAAGGGATGGGACAGCGTAAGCCAACGGAAAACAGCCAAATTTTGATTTGCATTATTCGTTACTGTGTAATATTACCTCTTCATTCCTGCCTTATTTGTAAAGGAAAGAATCTTCAGAAATTGAAAACCATATTTAGCAAAATTACTCGAATTCTACAATAGTATTTATAGAATATTAATGCCGTATAAATTCGTTATTATTACCGCTTTTATTGTAGTTTTTATTAGTTATTAATGTCACAAGGGCCGCGGTAGCCTTGTGGTCAAGGTCGTGGATTAGCGGCCGGCGGTTTTCGCGGAGTCGCGGGTTCGATCCTTGGCCACCAAAGACCCGCCGTGTAGCCGGGGCTGATGCACGTTAAATCTGTTCGGGGCCCAAAGTCCTCCCGTTTTCGTGGTGTGGATGTTAGGAGAGGGGGTGCCAGCTCAGGTGTCGTCCTCGTCACTTGACCGTGGTTCAAAATCACTAGGTCCGTCGCAAATAGCCCTCGTGTTTCTTCTAGAGCGAAGTTAATAAAAATTAAACTAAACTAAAAATTAATGTCACAAATAGTATTTATAGTGTAAATTAATTTAACTTATATCCTATCTATAATTCTTAAGAACGAGTAAGTGAATTGATGTTCAAAATTAAAAGAATTTTCGTTTTCGGTTGATTATCTCCTAAAATAATGGACAGATTTTAAGGAAACTAATTATGTTCATTGTTTGATATAATGCAAAAAATACCATACACGAATTGTGGTTCACAGGCAGGATCTTGCACATGACTGGTTTTAGCATAAAAATCTAAACGCTTACAAGATAGAACAAAGAATGGGGACTATGATTATCTTCTTACACTAACTTAATCTTCATAAAGTGAGTTCATGCTGGAAATAATACAATTTGTGAAGTCTCCGTAGTACTCGGTCCCCCTTCTCCAGAAGTGTTCATGTCCTTGAGAGTTATTTGAAGTGAAAAGCGAGTTGCATTGCCCACCCAACAACATCCCCAATGCATTCTACAAGGTCTAGATATTTTTCTGGCCACTTTATGAGGCGATGTCCTAACTTTCCACAATTTCGTCATCCCGAAGATCATAGTGCCTACACAAGAGTTGCCATCCATAAGAATGGAATCATTACCACCAGCACAACTTAAAGACAAACATAGGGTGCTGAATTTCCCACCTATATCTCACCGCCGTCATAGATCCTCAGTCAAATACATCCGTCCAACACTATGCCTACCCAAAACATCAAGCCATTGCTTTCACATAAGTCTCTTTCTATAATGTTGGATGACGCGTGAAGCGTCCCTGGTTCTCTCCAGATGAAGATACGTTGGTAATAATGCGTTGGCTGAATGTGGATTCATCAATGAACAGAATAAGATTCCAGGTCTATTGCTAATATTCTTCTGCCCTATATCAAGGAGGCTCTTCTGGGCACAGAAATTTCCGGGAACCAAACAGCAGCTCTTTCTGTAAACATTTCTCTCTCTCATATAGCCTTTTGAAAAGAGGCCTTGAAACTCAGAGCTACTGAGGAGCTGTTGCGTACCTGTTGCACCTCGGATAATGGACAAATATCGATTTTCATCAGTTATCCTTACAATTGGGCTTTATTATACAGTCTCATCAAATTGTTTTCTTAAGTTGCACGCAACGCAGGGCATTGCATTAAAATCCCTAGAAATTTGCACTTGGGACTGTTGCGTCTCAAATCTCTCAATGATATGCAACCTTATTCAATTATTCAAGCATTTGTGGTTAACCCTTTTATCTGTCTGCTTTTGAATTTCACCCCGAATGTTGCACAAAATTCGCCACGATTGTCACAGTGTTGCACAAACGAACGAAGTACGGAAATCGGCACAAAATCTTGCAAAGCTTCTTGCTCTAAGTGCATAATTTATGTAATCCACACTAACAATTCGCCACTTAGAATACAAAAACTGATTTTACTATCAGTTAAGAAGTTTTCGTGAAATTTAACTAAATATGTAAATTTTCTTAGTTTTTTAAAGTCAGTGTATTTGATTCATATTTTTTTAGATAAGACAACTGAATGAAACCATGAAAATTGCATGAATGTTTTTAGTCTTTCCAAATAAAACATCATTAACACATTTGTAAAAGGATTTAATAAATAGAATTATTTTATAATTAATTGACAAACCCCTCGCTGCCAATTCTCGTAACCCTTAGTGCACCATTTGCGGAGTGGAGGGGCTAACATTTCGAATTATGTCATTTATCGAGAGGTATTTGTTAGGTATTTTTTCTTCCGTGCTTATAGCCCACCTGTAGAGGGTGTTTTTTGTAAATGGGTGAGTATGGGACGTCATACGATCCCCTCAGAGCAGATCAGACTAATTCTCCGAACGGAACGAACGTAAGCGAGTTGATACTCCTGAAAGTTGTGAATCGCGGGGTGATTGGGTGCTAATTGTAAACTGCGCTGATCACCAAGGTAACGTGGCAGGAACTGTGTTGAATGAATGAATTAAGTTGTTATTGTTATTAAAAAGTATGTCTGATCTCATGTGAATTTTAAGTGAACGTATTTAGGTAAGTAAGCTACCTTGAAGAAGAAACAAAGTGATATGATTTATGAGTTCTAAAGTAATAATAAGAAGTTTTACTGAGTATAGTGAAAAAGAAAAGTAGTTTAGGGAAAAGGTGAAAAATAAGGAGAATCTTAAGTAAAGTTGAAAGTTTAGAATAAGTTAAAGTAAGTATTTTAGTTTAGTATGCGCGTGATGATATATCCGTGAAAAGAAGAAAAAGTTTTCTATATTCCTGTCCAAAAATTACATTTATTAAATGAACTAAGTTTCCTCATTATATCATATCATTTTTAATAAAACAATCCCCATGAAAAATGCAAAGTATATCCTGTGCCTATGTATATCCTATGTCTCTATATATCCTATATCTTTGTATATCCTATGTCTCTATATATCCTATATCTCTGTATATCCTATGTCTCTATATATCCTATATCTTTGTATATCCTATGTCTAGGTATATCCTATGTCTAATCTGATGTATTAAATACGTATATTTAGTAAAGTGTCTCAAAATTTCATGTCCAGAATTCCTTTATTCATTTTCCTTTCGTGTTTTTCAATGCATTGCCTCCTATGAATAAGGCCTCCGATCACCCGAATCATCAAGGCTCTGCTCTACTATTCATTTTGAATTCATGACCATCAATCACAAAAGCCTACTTCCCCTAAACCAGTGAGAAAAAAGTTCTTATTCAGATATCCCTTCTAGAGTTGTCCAATCAAAGATTCGTGCCATCTGGGAACCAATAAAACTAAATGCCGAAAGGAAAGTGGCTAGAGAAAGGTGAGTAAAAAATGTTGATGTTTATCAGAATATGAAACTATGAATATTAAACTACGAGAATATAAATTGTCGGCAATCTTCCATTCTTTTCTCTGAATATACATACGTTATGAAAAAAGAATTAAATTCATTACTAATGTTTCAAATAAGTCTAAATGCTTCTAATTTTTGAAGAGATATTTGAGCAAATCTATTCGGAACAATACGACTGAAACAAGAAAAATGGTATTTTCAGATCATTCACAATATTATGAAAGATATTTTAACTTCCTATTAGAACTTCCTATATTTTAAATGATACCTCATTGTACATTACATTAAAACATAAGCTATGTTGTACAAATGGGGATGAAGTAGGACTATAGTATAGATTAGATAGTGATTTTTAAAACGGCATGCCTTCATCTGTAGGACTTAAAAATTTATGTTTTTCTTTTTAATATTCTTGTATTCAAAATTATTAATGTTTTATTTTTAAATGTCTGATATGTTTGTGAATGAAATTCAGAATAAATTTTTCGAAAAATATGATATGGTTTTATTTTTTCTTTTTACAACGAATCATTAATTTTAGGTATTACCTTTGTTATGATATTAATTCAAAAGGAAATATATATATTAGATGAAAAAAATGCTGTACATTAAGTTTCTTACTATAGAAAATCTAATATTCACCATAATGTTTCCAAGATATTTACAATAACTTTTTTAAATGACAGAACTTTGAATAAAACTCAATTTTCTGCATGTATAGGAAACAAACTATAAATTTTAACAAAACTATACATTGCTTCTAAAAACATAAATATAATTTTTAATGAACTGAATTTGCTTCTGTAACTAATAGCTCAGATTCCTTACACATTTGTTTTGAAAAGAATTTAACTCTTGAATCGAATCGATTTCCGTTAATTAAAGATTTATTAAACCACTCGAATTGATTTAAATTTGAGGTATAAGCTCAAATTACAGTTTATGATCACATAACAGTTGCATTTTTGTATCTAAAAGTAACAGTTTTGTTACACACAGTAAATGCAGGAATTTTGATTCGAAGTTTAGTAACAAAAACTTCATAAAGTGTAAAATATTATATAAGATGAAGAAAATGATACTTTCAAATAAAGAAGCGCTTATTTATTTCCCTGAAAATTTAAATTGATATATATTTTTCTGTTTAAAATTCATTTTCGATACAACAACAGTATCGGAAAATAAATTCAAAACATTCTCACTGGATTGTTTGATTCTCATATTTGAGGCAGTAACAGATTCACAAATAAATACAAGACACTCATTTTTCTATTGCACTCTCATATTTGATACAGAGCTATTTTCAAAAATGAGTATGTGAAACTTCCATTTCGAGTACGTACTTGTTTCTTAAAATGAGTGCGTGAAATTTTCATTTTGAGTACGTATCTGTTACTAAAAATGAGTACGTGCGAATCTTAAGTTTGAATACGTTGGGATCGGAGCTATTTTGAGTACGTGAAGTATTCAAAAGTGAGAGCTTTGTACTCGACTTTGAAGACCCGTTTTTCGCAGTGCAAAATTAACTATCTATAAGTGATGAAAAATTAACTATCTATAAGTGATGAAAAATTAACTATCTATCAGTTAACTTAACTGCTAACAGTTAGCCTAACTGTCAGTGATGAAAAACTTTCATATTTCATCGGTCGATAAGTCTGCATAAAAATATTCCATTAAATGTTACACAAAAGGATTCTAAATTTATTTTTTATTATTATACATAACATACATATATAATTCTGTTAAAGAAGTTTTAAATTATTCTTACCTGATGGAGTTGTTGGCTCTTCCACATTAGGAGTTAATCCCGAAGAAAGCAAAAAGTACAGAAGTGAATTTACAGCCGCCATCTTTGACAACCAACTTAACACTAGAATGCAATTTCACTGAACACAGATCTGCTTTTAAAACTTTTTAAAAGATTACACGTAATGCAGATAAGCTTTGCCGAGATTGCTATATTCCTGTTTTCAAGTCTGAGGTGGGTGATACTTGATCCTGTGCTGAGTAAGGCTCCAAAGATTTCCTCTCTATATATTGCTGACGTCCTGACTGTTATTTGAAAATAGAGTATTACTTTACTTAGCCTTCTAAAGTGTAAGATATACGCATGATTCTCCTTTTGTAGTATTTTTAATAAAATTTTATATACGTGTATGAGTGTAAAATTTGAAGGAAATGATTGCAAGTTTCTTTCCTTAAAAATATGTTTATTTAAACATAACTTAAATTAAACGAAGAAAACAATATCCAAATAGAAACATCTTCATGGTTTTACAGCTATTCCATTCTCATGCTTATCTCATTTTCATACTTTCATACTCAACTTCAGAAATCTCCTTTTTATATAGCCACACTGCGGCATCTAATTGGATTAACTTTCATATTTTACATTTGACGTATTTGACGTATGTTGTATCACATTTAAGATGGAGCTACGGAAATTTGCATGACCGTCTTCCAACAAAATTAATATTCAAATCTAAATTTCCCTGAATAGGGGCATATGCCTCTATCACCGAAGAAATTACATTTGAATCATTTGTGTTACTTTCTTTTCCTGGTATCTGTGAAATACATATTTAGCAGGAAGTTTTGAAAACTCGAATCTTTGCTATAATAGTTTACTAGAACACTACGGTAAAGCTGTATGAGTATTTCAATTTCTAATCAATGTCATTCTCTATTATTTTGGTAATGCTTTTAAGAGAATCGCAATTACTAAAGCTATATATTTTGTACAATTCAAAATTTGAAGTAATTCCGATGAATTGAAGTAACTTCAATTTATCAAAGTGGATTTAATCAGTAAATCTAAAATAATTTCTTGTAATTGCGAGTGTTGCTATTTAAACACTTTCTTAGTAACTTAATTACTTAAAAAGAAAAATGATTCTGCGCAACATTTTTGTAAACACAATCACGTTTTTCCTGATGCAACGATTTTTTACCCAGACGTTCTAATCTGTTCGAAATCTGAAGGCAATTTTGTTTGTTCTGCAGCATTAAAATTAAGATGCAGCGTTTTTTTATTAAGTTGTTCAGTCTCTCTTTAACCTTTTCAATGAATAGTTAAATTATTTTAACTAAATATAAAAATTGCAAAATTTTCAAATATTTACATTTATGAAAAAATAAAATGAATAAAAAAGAAACCGTCGTATTTCTCATTTACATAATCTTTAATATACTGACGAGTTTCTCTAAATTAGATTCTATAGAAAGTATTTGCCATTTATTACTTTGTCATTTCAAGAAGTGTTTTTAACAATTCAAATCAGAAATTCAATTTCAATTTTCTTATACAAAAATTTCTCGTTTTGTAGTCCCATTTAATATATTTTTTTATTAAAATATTCCCTTCACAGAAACATTTTAAATGACAAAAATAAGCATTCATTCTGGAATATTGAAGAAACATATTTCTTTGAACTTGAAAAGAAACTAACATTCCTTTTTTTTTTTTTTTTATTTATTTTGATGTTATAGTTAAGCAAGGTTCTCTAAAAGTATCTGGTCGAATTGTAAGGAATTGTTCAAGGAATTACAAAATAAACATTTTTGGATGCAATATATACGTTAAAAAGCATTAAGGCTCCCGTCTTCCCGCCATTTTGATTTCGTGGACGTAATGTTAATCCTATGGGATTTCAACTTTAATTCTCATATCTTTACTATTTTATCAATTTGAATGCAATAAAGTGCATCTGAAATAGAAAAAAAATAATAATGAGTGCTTCTGTGGAATTACTTTTGCCTTCCGATTTCTTAAAAATATTTAAAATTGCTTTTAAGGCATTAACACTCGCCAACAAATCATTAAAATAGGGATAAAAAATATTTTTAAAAATCGGAGGAAAATGTAATTCCACAGAAGCATAATTTTTTTTTTTTGTTCTTTTAGACGCACTTTATTGTATTCAAATAGATCAAATAGTATAGATGTGAGAATTAAAGTCGAAATTCCATATGATTAACATTACGGACACGAAATCAAAATGGTGGGAAGACGTTGAGTTTAGATTATAGAGAATACTTTTTAAGTCAGCCGATAATGTATAACAGTGGTGTAAGTATAATTTCCCGCTGTAATTTTCTGCAGTCCAAGTGAATTCAAAGGATGTAAGTTATTCATATGATGCAAGAGGTTGCAAAAGGAGACAGAAAAACAGCTCTAAAATTGTGCAAAAAAACTCTTTCTGATTATACAGCTTCTAAATTTTTGAAAATATGTAGAAGTTTAAGTGTGATTGATATGAAGCCTTATTTTTCCCCCCTCGTATTGGTAGTTTCCTTTTTAAGCATCTTCTGTAAGAACAATGGTCATTAAAAATCATATTTATTGTCATATATATTATGACGAAAATTTAAAAAAAAAAGAGGGGTGTGATTCTTTTTTTGCTTTCTTTACCATTTAGCTGAATATTTTCTATGCATCTTATGGACTCATGCATGAAAAGCTCAAAGAAAATGCCATTGATGTAAATACATATACGCTTAAATATTATTTAATAAAGTGTTTTTCCAATCTTAAAATAATGCGATCAAATCACGAATGTCTTTATAGAATACACATATACTAAGTAAAAAACATGAGCAAAAGAAATATAAATAAATCACATTACCATTTGCTATTAAAGGGATCCAGGCTTCCAAAACCACGTAACTTTTTTTAAATTCTTGACATCTTAAGTAAATGTTGCATTTTTGCTGTACCAGACAAATTTTACAATAAAGTAACGATGAGGGTAATATACAAGAATAATAGGAAATAGGACAATAAATATTGCATTTGAGATGAAGATGTTTGGTACTACAAGTGCAAGTACCGAGTGGTTATAATTAAAGTTACACTATTCAGAGGCCTATAGAACCCGTTCTGCTTATCGGATTTTGTTGAAACTTGGAATATATGCTACATGAACCATGGGGAAAAGGTTTCTGCTATAAAAGAATAGTTCAAACTTTGACCACTCGGAGGAAATGTGGTGCCCAAAGAAGGGCAAAAAATATGTTAGAATCATTAAAATTTATTCAATTACAGAATATGCTCAATATGTGCTCCATTGACATCAATAACATGTTGAAATCACATTATAGCGTTTTCAATGGTAGCGCGAAGCAACTCACGAGAAATTTCTGCCACATGGTGTGTAATGCTAGCTTTCAAATCAGGTTAAGCCCTAATTCCTCCACTATAAGCACGGTCTCTTAGAAATCCCCGCAACCGGAAATCATAGGGGTTTAAATCGAGTGAACGAGAAGGCTATGCATCTGGAAAATGTCTGGATATTACACGATTATCGCCAAAGTTAGCACTAAGGAGTGCTTTGACTTGGCGCCCAATGTGAGGAGTTACTCCCTCTTGCATAAAAATAGTGGTTTGAGAACATTGTCGTTCCTGTAAAGTAGGAATGACCTGCTGTTGAAGAAGTTCACTGCACTCGTGACAGTCTCTTTTAGGACCTTGTGGAGTGAGAGTTTCAAAGATAAAAGGTCCGAGGATAAACTCAGCAGTAAATCCACACCAAGCAGTCACGTAACAGTATACAGTGGTTGTTGATGTAGGACATTAGGAAGTAAAGTACCTATATGCAGCAATTTTGACTATTCACAGCTCCATCTAAATAAAAGTATGCCTCATCTGACCACAGAATTTTCCAAAGCCACGCCTCATCAATTTCTATTTCTCGCCATAAATCGCCAAGCAAATTCAAGGCGTGTTTTGTGATCTTGAAGTTTCAGCGTTTGCATCACGGGGATCTTATACGGATACCATTTTAAAATGGATCACAGAATTTTTCATACTGTCGACCACGGAATCTCCAACTCGCGTGATACTGATTGACCACTTGCTGAAGAATAGATGGAATTGGAGGCTCCTTCAGCCACAGCAGTAGCGACTTCTTCGACAGTTTTTGTCCCAACCGGTTTCCGTCCCCTTCCGGGCAGCACATTCAAATTTCCAGTCTCTTCATATTTCATGATCATCTTCCTCAAACTTAATCCTCGATATGGAGTCTTTTCGCAGATTCTTTAAACGACGATATTCACGCAGAGCAGCTAAGTGGTTGCTATCGTTTCGATAAAACATTTTTACCAGTAAAACTCGAACTTTTTTTTTGTAAGGGCATGATTAACGATGACAAACACACGCTGAATGATTCTCTGGCTATGATTGCAAGTATATATAGAGGTTTTACGGATTTGCATAGGGAATATTCGATAAAAACCCTCTGGTGGTCATAATTTGTACTATTTTTTATTGCAGAAATATTTTCCCGATGGTCCATATAGCATATATTCCAAGTTTCATCAAAATCCGATAATCAGAACAGATTCTACAGGCCTCTGAATAGTGTAACTTTAATTATAACCAACCGGTGTGATGTTGTTTACGAGTTTGAACTTTTCCTAATAATTTTTTGGCAATTATTTTAGAAACTCAATAATATTCTCTGTTATTTGGGAAGGAATGTTGGACAAATTACAATACATTTTGCAAATTATAATATATTTTGCATTGTATATGATAGTGCGAGACATCTATTTAAAAGAAAAGTTCTTATTTTGCTCAATATACAATATACATCGTGAGAGGCAGATAACAGAGCATTCCTTTATACAAAAGAGGGTGGAGGAAATGAAGTTCGATGAGTAAAAGGCTGTTTTCATTAAAATTAAATCTGCATAAAATAAATACATGAAAAAGAAAATTATATAAAGGGTTATTATATAATTCAAAGCCAGAGAATGGTCGAATTCTAGCAGTACAGGTTGAATGTTAAAATCAGTAGCTTCTAAAACTTCATCTGGATAGTATAAATTTTGTGAAGTTATTCTTCAATCGTTTTTCAAAATCTTCTACACACTGTGGGGCCCAAATCTGGAGTATTACTATATTCTATAATGAATCGTCTAGTAAAAGTAACGATCGAATACTCTTAACAAATCGGGACGACGAAGGATTTGGATTTATTGATTGTTTGGTTTTATTTACATCGAATTAGAAGAAACACGAGGGCTATTGGTGCTATGCCCAAGGGTACCAAGCTCACCCAAAGGGCTTAGCTATAAACCGGATGCTCGAGAGATAATCACTCTCGCACTCAGTATTTATTGAGAAAAAGAATTTTTCCCAACAATAAAATTAAGATATAACAGTGCATGTTGGAGCAAAGAACAAAAGATAACACATAATTTCAAAAATCAAAAGAAATTAAAAGCTAACAATACGTTTACAAAATGTTACGTCATAGTTCTAAAATATCCTTTTTTTTCTATCTTTTCTTTTCTTTATTTTTCTTGAATACAAATCAATCTGTATTCCATTGATCAATCTGTATTTCCTGCTAATAACAGATGCTAATATTATGAACCACTCCCACAGTCAGATAACCGGAAACTACCAGCCACACCTTTGGTACAAATAACGCACACAAAAAGGAAAATTAAAATGTTCAGAAATGAAACACTGTTGGCAAATACCCAAGGAAACAAAACTCTCTCAAAAGGTGTAGAGCTGCAAACCAGCTCCCGGGAGACAATCATCCCCTCACTCCCCATTTATTGACAAAAAAACATAAAATATAATTATGAAATCAAAATAAAATGAAGTGTACGATGTATTTACAGAGCAGAAAATGTACATGACAGAAACACAAAAAAACTAACAGTTGGAGTTTTCTTGCAGAAAAAGATTCATAACAAGTTAAACGACACAGTAAAAAAGCGTCCATAAACTCTTGAACAAAAATGAAGAGTTAGACAAAAGTATGAACATATATACATGGTACACAATTATAACTATTCAATAAGGGAAGATTAAAATATTAAGAAATGTAGTAAAAAAATCTGAAACAATTAAAAAATTGTTAGGTAATTTTACAAGTCGTAAGAAAAGAAGATTTAAACTTGAAATACAAATAAGGATTTTCACACACGGACTTCAGCAAAATAGGTTTCTTTTCAACAACAGAACATTTTAAATGAATATCTCTGGTAAAATTTTCAAGAGAAACGTAGTGGTCAGCGTCTCCAACAGAACAACAGAGACATAAATTTGTATTTTTCAAATTAAAACGATTTAAATAAGAAATGAAGGGACCATGACCAATTAAAATGCGAGTAATAAAACCAGAATTCGTATAAAAACTCAGATATGGTCTAGGAATATAGGACTGAACCCGAATACCAGTATTACAAGTTGACCTGCAGACCTCCCAATCAGAAAGAAGCTTATTTTTTAAAATCATAACTATATGAGACCTAGGGGCAGAGACATTCATTCTCTCACCGCAAGTGACAGCGAGCTTTGCAAAGAAATCCGCGATTTCGTTATAATAATCTCCGACATGGGTCCGAATCCATTGCAAGTTGCAAAGCAGAATAAATTGCTAATTTTTCCTTAATGGTATTAATAAAAGCCGATTCATTTCTGTAACTCTGTAGTAGCAATATTGATGATAAACTGTCGGAATAAACAGAAATTTTGAAGTTATGAGAGACGGCTCACAAAACGGCAAATCCGATTGCCGAAACCTCGGCCTGGAAAATTAATTTATAAGAATTCAGCTTAAACACGTAGGCTCTATTTAGGACACCGCGGTGGAAGACACTCACAGCGAATTTAGTTTTGGACCCGATCCTTGATCCGTCGGTGTAAATCTTCTACTCAGAGAGTCCCAAAAATTTGTTAAGAAAAATAATTTGTTTTTCAGGATGAACAACTCTCAGTGTAATATTTGAGTCAAATGTGATATTATTAATCAGGTGAAAAAAGTTTGAATTGTGCTGTTTCAAATTTTATATTTAAGAAAATGAAATTTTTAATGAATAGGGGGAACCCCGGCAATCATCTGCAAAGCAGCAGTGGGAGACGTCCAATAGGAATTGGTAATTTTAAGAAGTAAATTTTCTGAATGGAGTTTAACTTGGTAATTTGCCAGGAATTTAGATCACAACCCCAAACCCCAAATAACCCGCACCATAGACAATAATAGATTCTATTACAGATAAGTACCATAATTTATAATTTTTGGAATAGAAACCACCGAATGAAACCCTATTAGAATGTAAAGAGAGATTATAATCTTTTTTCTTCTTTTAATGTAATTAATGTAGGAACTCCAAGAGAGCAGGTAGTCAATCAGAATACCTAAATATTTATAAAGATTACAAATTTTTATGTAAGAATTGTTTAGTTTAAAAATTGGTTTTCGATTAAAGACACTGCCACCACGAGCTCTCTTGTCGAGGATTGACGGACTTCTAAACACAACCGCAGTGGTTTTCAAAATCTCAATCCTTAGCTGTACCAGATGTTCAGCAATAAGATCAATTAAAGTATTGGAATTATGCTCTAGGTCTCTTCTCGAATTTCTGGTGGAAATAACCGCCAGATCATCCGCGAAAGCTTGAACTAAAAGGTTTTCGCAATTAATATTCAAAATAGAATTAAAATATAAGTTCCACAGAGTGAATACAAGCAGGACAGCCTTGGGAAATTAGATGCTTTATTGCAAAATTATTATTGAGAAAATGATAAGAGTCAATTTATTTAGTAAGAGTAAATAAACTTTTGAAAACAGACTAGAAAATGAAGATTTCTGATAGTTTTAAGTAGAATAGACCGATCTATATTGTCAAACGCACCCTGAATATCGATAAAAGTAACAGCAACATGTTCTGTAGATCTTTTGCGTTTGATATACGAAACCAAATGGAAAACTGTGTCTTCACAGTAAAAACTTTCTTTGAAACCAAATTGGAGTGGATGAAGAATATTGTTTTGATGAATCCAGAAATTTAATCTGTTGAAAAAACACACTCAACAATTTCTCCAAGGTTAGCAACAAACAGATCGGTCTGTACGATTTAACGGGTGACGGGTCCTTGCCAGATTTAAAGAGGAGTATCACTTTAGCGTCTTTTAAATTATTTGAAAAATAGGAAAATTGCACATATAAATTTATAAATTTCACTAAAAGGTTAGAGAAATTAGAAAGAAATATGCTTCCAAATTCCAAGAACTTGAAGGTTGGAAGCCTTCGCACTTCTAAGATTTTTAAAAATCAAAGATACCTCTTCGGTGGAAACATTCGGAGGGGGCGTAGACTCTCCAAAATTCAAATCAAAAGTCTCCCTCAGCCCAGGAAAAGAGAACATATTAGAAATTCGTATTTCTGCTTTTGGGAGCTATTAATGAGCTAGAAATCATGATCTCAAGGTGTCAAGAGTTTAGGAACTTGCTAATGGCAACCCTAAACTTCATCCTAAAATTTTCATTATTGGTGGTGCATAAGTGCTTCCAGGCCTCATTTTTAGCCGCAAGAATTTTCCTTTTATATAAAGCTCTTTCTTTTTTTATATTGTAATCGTAAATTATCAATTTATCTAGTTGGAGAATTATTTTTAACTAAATATAGTAATTTTACTTTAAGAGCGTTTAATTGATATCTAAAAATTTTTAAGTTGTTTTTCCACCGGGAGAAAACTGGAGCAGCAAGAACCCGACATTTACGAAAAGCGGATGACCGGACGGTTGAAATCAAATAAATCAGTAAACTCCTCTAGCAGATCCAAATTTCGAATTGATTCAACTGTTTGAATAAGTTTGGGATATGATTTCTTAAAATTTTTCAGAAATTTATTGGTACCGCATTTAGTTTTTAAATAATATTCGGAATTATTTAAATCACATGCACACCTACAAACCGGTCATCGCTCAGATTCCAGATCCGAAACCTCCCACCTATCCACCAAATAAGGAATACTATTAGATATCAAATAAATATTTGGGTTTCGCTTATCTGAGTTAGCCACAAACTTGGACCTAATTCTGGTATATTTAAGAAGTTTAAATTATGGTGTAACGCAAAATCGATCAAAGAATCCCATCGGGAATAAGTTAAATCATAGTCCCAACACTATCAGTGACGGGTTTCGCAACTTTCAACCTCAGTCAGGAGACGAAGACGACACTTGAATTGAAGCCTTTTTCTGCTAATTTCCACTCCATAGCAATGGGAGGGCTCTCAGCTTAACTTGCAGCTTAACTTAAGGGCTTAACTTGCATCAGCCCCGACTACACGGGGAGTCTTTAGTGGCATCAAGGCTTGAAACCACGACTCGACAAAAAACGCTGGCAACGAATATGCAACCATGACTACTAGGCTACCGCAGCCCCAAGAAGGGTTAGACACTCTAGGAGGCAATCAAGGTATATACGAGTCGTAGGGGAGCCGACTACGTCATGTAGAAATGACGATGTTCCCACGATTAAATAACATCAAAGACACAATGAAACATTCATCAAATATCACTGTTCAATAACTTACTGTCTAGAGTCAAAGAAACTTGTACTCAGAACTTCAAAGTTTGTTTTACTAAGCCCTATAGGGAGGGAGGGTAAAGAAATGTTAAGACACTGAAAAAATCTTGTTAAAAATAAATTTTCAAGGGGGAAAAACAATATATATCAGCCCTTTATTTGAAGACCTGAGGATTTCCTAATAAGAACAAGGCTGAAAGAATAGTAAAAAATTCATTAAAAAGTGAAGAAATATCTTTAGATAGACTGTTGAAATTACATAGATGAAATGGATCGATAGGTCTATTTATGAAGCAAGAGCAACTTTTTTTTATTATTTCTAATTTAAACTGTCTCGTAACAAGTTTGAGTTTGAATTTAGATAAAGAATATTTAAATACGGGTAAATGATAAAAGAAGTGTGTGTGTGTGTGTGTGTGTGTGTGTGTGTGTGTGTGTGTGTGTGTGTGTGTGTGTGTGTGTGTGTGTGTGTGTGTGTGTGTGTGTGTGTGTGTGTGTGTGTGTGGGTGTGTGTGTGTGTGTGTGTGTTGAAATCCAAAAAATATAAGAAAAATTAAGATGAAGTCAAATTACTTTTGAGAAACATAAACTTTTTAATAATAATAAACAGAACCGAATTTGAAACGGAAAGTACAAATAAAATAGAAATTTTAAACTACTGTGTTTACTAAATACGATGTAAATCATACCAGACTAATACTAGAATTAAAATTCATTGAAGTTTTTATTTATATATAATAAACTATCTTTGACGGAGTCATATGACTTTTAAATGGAAATGAAAATATTCAATGTGATTGAATCACTTACTGATTAAAGAATTTATGTATCATGACACAAAAGTTATTATACACTAATGCTGTGAAGAGGAAATAGTTAAAGACTTCAAATCAGATCACAAACGCGTTTTTCTGTTGAATTGTGGGCTTTTGGTAGAAAATTAATAATTCTGAAAATAATGTAATTAATGATGAATTAAAATTTATATTTTATTCACACACACACACAATGGTTGCTTAACTCAGAATAAAAAAATGCATATAATTTATTTAACGAGTACTTCATGAATATTGCAATACCAATGAACAATTCACACGAATGATAAGTACCTTTAATGAATTTTGTCACATTTTTACAAGTCTATATTATGTCATATAATCTCTTATTTTTAAAGTTTAGATAGAATTCCGTGTAGAATTTATGAGAAACCATGGCTTGAGTGGATTGAAAATCCCACATTTTCTAGGAAGAATGCAATTCCGAAGTGGTCCTCGAACAAAACCTTCTTTGCAGAAACACCCTTTTGTGCATTCCTCTGGACAATCCATGTACTCGTTTTTGAATTCGTCACAAGTCTTCTCACATCCAAGACTGCAGTTCAAATAAACTTCGTTTGATCCGCATTTTTCTGAAATATGCAGGAAAAAAATAAACTTAAGGGTATCGTAAAATTTTAATTACTATTAAGAAATAACCGAGATATTCGAATAAAACTTATTCTACATGTTAATTGTGACGGTATCTAGATCATGTCTCGTCTGTTATCTTAAAGTTTAATCACAAAATCTAAGTTTCAACTTAAATTCAATCTTTATCCAATTAATTAAAATAGTCGTTTACATCAATATATCTTCATTTGCTCCTCAAATCAGGGGGCTGCTCTCCATACACACACAGCCAAATTCCTTTTCAAATGGAGTAATCTGTTAAAATCTATCACACAATGAGCTTACCGGAATAAAATGCAATTAACTCCTTCCATTGCTCTGACAGTGGAACCAAACAGTGAGCCATCGCTTACAAACAGTGAACCATTTGCTGAATAAATGGGTTGCACTCGTGATAACAAAACCGGAAATTTTAGCAATTTATGAAATAATTTGAAAAATTATAACTGCATCGCTTTTCACCTCAAATTTCGAACACAGGATTTTTATATTTTTTTTCATTTCATCTGAATTTAATTTTCTCGTACAAAATGGAACTTTAAGACAGTGATTACAAATCTTACTTTCGACTTCTAAAGATTCGTTGCACACTGAATTATAAGCAAATCTACATCTCAGAACGTTTTTGTCAAACTTCATTCCTGGAGGACACCCCCTGATGTGAGCTCTGAAATCTCTGCAGGTGATGTATCGCGTGCAGTCCCCAGGATAAGGTAGGTGTCCGTCACTTTCTGGGCACATAATATCTAGAAGAAACATAGGTAAGTCATCAAAGACTGAAAAGAGACAGTTACGGAGTATATATCTATATATCCATTAAATCTCTAAATTAAGTTAATTATATATATATATATATACACCAAAAGAACTAATTAAAAAATAGATTAAGAAGGATTTAAGAAATGGTTTAAGAAATAAACAAAATCTAATTAACGTTTTTTCAAATCAAACAAAAAAATTAATTAAAGAATCAAACACTATAAAACTTAAAAAACTTAAACACAAAAATTTAACGTTTATTCAAATCATACAAAAAATTAATTAAAGAAGCAAATAATAAATAATTAAAAAAACTTAAGCCCAAAAATTCAAAAAAAAAACTATTAAAGAACCAAACATTTTAAAATAAAGCAAATTCATAGAAACACAAAATTTAGAAAAATGGGAATGATATAATTAATATTGTTCAATATTATGAAGTGAAATAATGTGTGTTTATAACAATAATTACTGATAAAACCATTATAATTCAATGAATTATACTATTAAAAGATGGCAACAAACCAAAAATCAACAAAGTCAGAAATGTATCCTTTCTTTTAACCACAGAAAAAAAAGAAAGCTAACATAGTAAACATCTTCAATTTCACCACAAAATACTCATTTACACTTACCTAATCACCTAAAATATTGTAATACCAATTAAAACCTTTAACTAAAAAGAATAATAGTAATTCAACCGAAAAATAATCACAAAAATATGTGATCTAAAGCACAATGTGATGCAAAATATTTACCGTTGTCAACATAACCATGTTATCATACCAGTCCTCATAAACAAAATGTTGAAACATTTTAAAAAAGACCAAGTAAATAGCACACTTAACACATGTATGTTTATATATGTTTATATATATAAACATACCTCTAGAATGGATGCAAGTTGCCACACGACGTGGCATAGAGTGATAAAGCTCCCTGATGGTCTCCTGCGTTATTTCTTGCTAAATTTGCTCCAATTGTTGGACTGGGTCATCAACATTCCCTGGAAGATGTAGTCGCCTTCCCATCATATCATAGACATGATCGATTGGAGAACATATAATGTGTGTGTGTAATGTGTGTGTGTGGAGAATGTGTGTGTGTGTGTGTGTAAAGATAAAAATTATGAACGAGGAATATAACAAGAATAAAACTTTTGAGTTTAACAATAATTATGAGAAAGATAATATTAAAAGCATTAAGTACTTATTTTGTATTTAAAAAACAGAAATTTCTTTAGCTCGAGACAATTCATTAATTGATAGTAAACTTAAGAGCGTGTATATTCATTTAATTAAGGATATAGAGAATAACTGTTTGTTCCATAAATACAACATGTATTAATATAATTTCGAGCAATGAAAAATAGAATATTGCACTATTTAACGTAGGGATAAATCTTTTGATAGGATTAATTTTAATATCCCCTTGTTAAATATAAGAAATTACTTATTATTAAAACTCTTAATATTGAAAAATGCTTTTAATAAAAAAGAGGTCGTATTCTTTTTTTCATTTATAATAATAACAAGAATTGCATATATGTGTAATTTTTACAAAGAATATATCGGTGAAGAATGTCTACATGTGATTACAGGAATTTTAGATACCGTTGAGAACAAAAAACCAAGACATATTATGAATCATAGAACTAATTTATATTTTACATTTCGAAAAACAGTTTTTAATTTAAAAAAAGAAATTAACTGAGCCCTTTGATGATTTATTTATGAAATTAGCACTTAACTATGGCTTTCTGTTAAGAGCTTTTAAACAGTTTAAGGACTATATTATGATAGTAAAAAATTGATCTTAAGAAAAGTAGATATTAGAAATAATGAGCACATATTTATCTCCAGTTCTCAAAAATTGCTATTATTAATCTCCAGAGAAGATTTATTATTATGTTGACAAAGTACCAAAATAATTATGCTAATATATGCTGAAAAAACTCTACTATAATTTAACTAATAAGTATTTGGAGAATAATAAATTCTTGAGAGTAGTGGGAAATATTTAGAAAGAAATTTTTAATAGAATTATTGAATTTTAAAAGAAAAGTGGTGTTAATATTAATTATGTTAAATAACCCCACATTTTTTATCAACAAAATTTCCAAAATATCCAATGAAATTTCGAGCTTTAACTAATAGTTCTAATACATATATCACTCTTGCTGATATGAAAAATTGAAACTATTATAGATAAACTGAAGAATATTACCATAATTATGTATAAAAATAAAGCTGATATTGTCCATTATGTCGATAATAAACAGATTTTTATGCTATTTATATAGCTATCATTTTGAAGATATTTTAAACTCCATTTAAATAGAGGATATTATTAACAATCTAAAGAGATCTATAAAAAATCGAATATTAATAAGGTTTTTGCAATGAAAAATTTAATTAATTATGTAAGTTTTAAAGAAAATAAATAAAATTTATTTTTTAAATTTAAAAATTCAAAAATCTGTTTAAAAAAATTTAACAATAAAATTTATAAGCAGATTAATGGTCTACCACAAAATGGGCCTGCAAGTAATTGTTTAACCAATATTTATTTATATTTTTATGAAGATAATGCTTTTGATTATAACAATTTAGAATGTTTAGAAACGTTGCTTAACATTTTGTTCAGGGTATTTAAATTTGTTGTAAACTAATATTAATATAAATGCAATGGAATACTTAGATATTTTCTTAAAAATAGATGATAATAAAATTTCTAGTAATATGTATGATAGAAGGGGACTTTTCTTCTCTTTTGTGATTCATAAAATAATCTTTTGGAAGAATTCATTAGCCCTCAATGTTTTAGGAATACAATCTACAAGTATTTATATTAATTTGGATAAGTTTAAAAAAAATTTCTTCACATTCAGAATTTCCTTCAAATTTTACTAAAATTAATTTCATTAACTTTTTTTTTATTATTATTTTCGATTCCTTTTTTCCTGTTTTGGTTTAATTTTAGTTTTTACCAGTCTTTGAAATTCTTCTGCTTAAGTATTCTTTCTTTCTGATAGAAGGCCTTGCTACATTTCCGAATTTGGCTTCAGCTGAAAAATCTCACGGTTTTTTAAGCGTTTAATTAGTGTTACATTGTTGCTATGTATGGTGTTTCATCTAAGTTTTTATAATCTTTTTCTTTAATTTGGTTGATTTATTGTTTGGATTGATTTGTTTTCCCTTCTTATGGATGGGCTTTTTCTCTTTGTTTTCATACATATTTTACTCAGTTAGTTTTTTTTTTTTTTTTTAATGTGATTCATTTTGGATTGTTGGACCTGTAAAACATGTTTAACCATTGTAAAAATGTAAAAATTCATATTTAGAATTTATAAATGTTATATTTCATTTCCTGTTTTGTTCCCTTTGGTTTCATAGCTTTTCCTGCCTTGATTTGTACTTATTCATGATTTGAATTTTATCATCTTGTTATTTTTATTTGCTTAGTATTCTTTCAGAATTTCTTTCTGTTAAAAGTTTGTAGCGTATTTTTTTCTGGGTTTTTATAGTTAAAAAAAAAAACTTTGATTTTCATACAATCTAAAAATTATTATAAATTTTCTTTATATATATATATATTACTTCAATTTTTTACCAGCATTTACTTTAATAATTTTTTTTTAGTATATAAATAAATAAAAAGGGATCGTACTGAGAAATCATCAAAATTACTGTATTTTCACTATCTGCGGATAAAAAATAATGTCCTCTCTTTAGTGTTAATTTAATTAAATAGGTGGGTTTTTTTCCTAAAATCCAATCAATTTTATTTCTCCTAATATGGGTAAAGAAATCCTATGTACTAATAAAACAGCGTTAAATTCATTAGACTATTTTTGAGGCTTTCTTCGAGGAATCTAAAGAAGAAATGGATTTAAGAACAGGTTAAAGAAAAGTCATTTAAAAATGAACAAGAACAAGTAAGAACAGCTAATCCAAAAGAACGTATTTCCCATCCATAGTTATGTCTTTGCTAATGTTAAAGAATCGGAATAGAAATAGTTTTTGAGCCATAAAATTGGTTGGTATAATTTGGATTTGTGTAAATAATTAATACAAAATATAACGAAAATGATAACTTGGATTCTTCACCCACATACTTAGCAGTTCCCACTAGTAACATTTCCACACAACGCGCCAAGAACACATTCGATTTGTTTTTTCAAAGCAGGAATTATTCAATACAACAATCTTCTGAAAAAGATTCGGGATTCTGCTTTCTTACTTTCTGCCACGAAACTCTCATACATACTGACCATTAAAACTTACAAAATTTTACCCTAATTTTTAACTAAAAAATTTGCTTTAGTTTTTAAGGAGACACAGAAAGAAAAAAAGACTAGATTTAAGGGAGTGAAACTGAAAAACCCCAGTTGTTTTTTTGTTGCTGCAGCTGTTTAACGTTTGAGAAACAAAAGTTATTTAAATCGTACTAACTTTCAATCATCTAACTTTTATTAATTATTTCTTAAGATTTCGTACTTTTGGATAGTTCTTCGTTTAGACTAAACTCATTTTTCTCAAAGTAAATGTTATTCAAAATACTCCTTGCGATTCAAATTTTATTTGAAAGCCATAATTTATAATTAAATTTTATTATATAATTAAAAAATTCCAGCACAAAATTTTGTTGTTTTGAAAATTTATTTTAAGGCTCTGCGACTGAAAAACAGGAGACTTTTTATTGAAAAAAATGCATCGTGCTACTCAATCGTTTTCTTTATTGACGATTAAATTGAACTGTCAAATTCGTAGCTTTACATGCAAACATGAATAGGACTTTCAAACATGTTTTAAATAATGGAAAAAATTTAGAATAAATTTAAACACATCTGCATGTAACATAAACGTATATTAAAGGACAATTATACTGAGATTCTTAAGATCGGATAAAAATAAGAAATTTAAACGTTTTGGGTCTCATGCCTATTGTAGGGTTTCCTCAAAATTTCAGTACTTAAAATTGGCATGTATTATTTTAACTCATAAGCGTAACATAAGTTTAAAATATTTGAACCAAATTTTTTCCACATATTACAATAAATTCCCATTTCGTTTCTATATCAATTTTTTATAACATTTTATCCAACATGCGCTACAAAAGAACATATTTCTAACCTCTATATTATGTGCAAAGTTCAGTTGTTGTCGCAAAATGTAATCTAAGTAATAAGTAAAATATGGTTCCGTTTTCAAGTAAATATTCTTTCGTACAATTCACTTTTCCGCGTATTTTTTTCTTTGATAAATTACTTCAATGCTGGTTGAATTCTGCGTAATAAATTGCAATTGCACTTAAATATAAACAAGAAGTAATTTACTCTTTGATAGTCAAAAAAGTAACATTGCTTACTTTTATCAACTGGAAAATGAGCTAGCAGATCGTAAAGAGATAATTTTTCGTAAGTTAGTACTATTTCTTCGATGGCTTCTATGATAGGATCATCCGTTTCAGGCTCCAATATCAATCTCCAAGTGAACATGAAGGCCAATAGACTAAACACTAGCAACGGCTCGGGTAGAAGAGACATAGTTATAAAAGCGGTGTTGGTATAGCAACAGAAATTCTTAAATCAGCTGATTTTATAAGGAAAGAAATCGTTTTTTTTTTCTTACTGACCTCGGATTCTGTAATCTTCTACCAAATATGAATCGACTATTTATCGTTTTCTTCACAAGATAACTCTTACTCTCTGTTTTGTTTTTCAATTCCGTGCATCGGGGAGTTCGAAAAGATTGTTATAACTATTTCTTCGTTCGTCAGAAATATTAACACTTATCAAACAACTCTTAACATCTACACCAAAAGAACTTCAAATGTTATGACAATCTTCCGAAGTTAGTAAATTTTATTCCAAACAATAAACAAGCTCAGTTGTTCGTATCTTTTACTTTTATGTAAATTTGCTTAGTGTACTGAGTTTTTCGAAGAAGGCGCAATAGCTTACCAGCGATATTTCAAAGGCTTCGCAAGCACATTTGTGAAATTTCTGTTGTTCCTGATGTTTACGTGTTAGATTTCAGAAGCTTATTATCCGAAAGTTGTAACCATTTGTTTATAAGTTTTCTTTTTCAATAAATTTTGTATAACAATGATAAAACTGTAAGAATTTTAATGCAAATTTTCAAAACATGGCTATATATATATATATATATTTAGTTAGTTATCAAAATTTAGAAAAAGGAATAATTTGTTTAAATAATCAATTAAAATCGTTTGTAAAATTCAAGAAATTCTACGATTTTTAAAATTTATAAAATTAATTACTATACCATAAATAACTTCAATAGCACCTTCTGAAAAATTACATCTACCTCTATATTTTTAAAGAATTGGACAATTATCTACACTGCTGGCCATTAAAATTGCAACACCATGAAGGAAAGCAAACACAAAAGAGATAGCAAAATGATTAAATTTACAAGCAGTTTAGGGGTTTACAGGGGTGGAAAACTACTAGAAACAACTACCACCTTTGGCAGTATCTGATCCGCGGTAGCCTAGTGATCAAGGTCGTGGACTCGCGGCCGGCAGTTTTCGTTCAGTCGCGGGTTCGATTCTTGGTCGCCAAAGACCCAACTTATAGCCGGGGCTGATGCACGTTAAATTTGTTCGGAGCCCTAAGTCTTCCCGTTGGCGTGGTGTGGATGTTAGGAGAGGGGGTACCAGCTCAGGTGTCATCCTCATCACTTGACCGTGGTTCAAAATTACGAGGTCCTTCGCCAATAGCCCTCGTGTGGCTTCTAGTGCCGACGTTAACAAAAAATTTTAAAAAAAGACGCCCTTTACCAGTTAGGCATAGAGTCGAAATGGGTTTGAATGACAGTAACGGGTAACTCATTCCATACTGCTTCAAGTTTACGCTACACTTCATCAACTGTATTAGCTTGAGAGGGGGGCGGACCAATCTCGCAGCAACCCATGACCGTATGTATTCAATGTGTGACAGATCTGGAGTTCGTGTAGGCCAGGGCAACCATCGAGTACCCTATGTAAAGGGGAATGTCAGAACACGACCTACAACGGGTTGTCTTGCATTATCTTTTTGGAAGATGGCGTTTGGCAGACCTCGAAGATAGAGCACAATCATTGGACGTAGGATGTCAGAAATGTACCAATCAGCGTTCAAATTGCCGTCGATCTGAACTAGAGATGTGCGTGTCGTGTACCGAATGGCTGCCCAAACCATCACACCAGGTGCAGGGCCTCTATGCGGATATAGAATGCAGGCACGCGACGAGCGGTCTCCTCGGAACCTCCAGACATGTATACGGCCATCAAAATACTGCAAATACGTCTCTCACTATGCTGCAATGTCAAGGGAAGACGAAATAATGGTCACCGTGCTGACAGTCCACGCTGCTGCAAACGTCGTCGCACGGTACGAGCGGATAATGGGCAGGCTGCAAACATGCCTGTTTCCTAATTAATGGTCCGTGATGTGGTTGTACGGTTTTACTTGGCTGTCCTCACAAAATGTCTGCCCTCTCAGGTGTTAGTCATGAGAGAGCGTGGAGATCCTGCATGCCATTTAGTATGACCCTCAGCAACACGTTGATTCCATATTCGCATGGCAGAGGGTTAAATTTAGACCAATGCGACTGCCAATATTATGGAACGATAATCCACACTCTCGATAGGCAATCCTCCTGCCTGTATCGAATTCCAATATTTGCAGGTAAGCACTTCTTATTATTCGAAGCTTAATACGATATTTTGATCAAACCCCGATCTTACAAAACGTTTTCCGAATGAGAAATGTACTACACAACTTTTCTTTTACGCAGTGCTTCAGGTATCGTTTCTCTCTCCTGCATCATCTAATTGCGCTGAAATACTATTCATCTGCATATCCCAACCTCTTCTTCCATTCATGTAATTTTGTAGTTCGTCACATTATTACTTCCTGATGTTGCAATTTTGCAACACCAGGAAGTATATAGCAATCGGGAAGCAGTGTATATAGCAATCGGAAGAAACTTAGGTATTTCAATTTTGTAATTTGTGAATATTTTTTGCCTGTTGATCTTCTGATGATAATAAAATATTGATGGTCATGATTGGGAGATATTGTTTACCGGACCTGTTGGAGCGTTTTAAATGTTTAGAGAGGAAGTTGCCGACTCAATGTCGTGCTCATCACGTTACCAAGTTTCAAAATTAGGAGATCTGTCATCAATAGATTTCTTGTTGCTTCTAAGTGCTACGTTAATGAGCAATAAATGTCGTTTACCCAATCCATTAAAAGGGGAGTAATCTGGTGAATGGAATGCTGTTATCATGATCTGATGCTTTAAGACGTCTTAATATGTCTCGTAGTGTGATACAATATTTTTTCTCTCAGATTAAATTGTTATCTTTAAATTATAAATTTTATTAATTAACCACAGTTAGAAATTATAATGCAGTCAAATCATCGTATAATGAGATAGAAGACGTTCCGATCAAAAAATGAGCACGATACATTATAAGATAAATTTTCGTAGATAACACAAGACTAAAATTTGGATAAAAAATTTGTCTATTAAATCATTCAATATTCTTTCGGATTTAACTGAAACTTACATGTTTTTATGGGATATGGAAAGCATAATAAGTAGTGTGTGCATCTGTGGCAGGTGTGTCTGCGAGTGTGTACCAATCTTAGCGAGAAACCTCCAGTAAGAGAACCGGGTGGGGTTAAGGGTCAACGGAAAGAGAAATAAAGTGCCCTTTCTTTCTGCATGAACCGACGACGTTTCTGGTTATCATGTGTACAATAATCATCGGGGGATTCTTCATTTGTTAAATTCAAAGAAAATAACAGAGACCGTACGAAATTAAGAGATGCTGTTCGATTATTGTGGGCACCACATAACAAACCCACTCTCTAAAAGAGTGGGAACACTACTGTGCCTCAACTGATTTCTGAGCATCGTGCTGGAACAGGACGATACTATCTGCTACAACGGTGCGTAGACGTCCTCAAAATGAAATGCTTTCTGTAAAATGTACCCTTTGTGTAAGTTCCTTCTTAACTGAAATCCCCAACGAGCCCATTTACGCGAGGTAAGAAAGCATATTCTCTAGATTAAACAACAATCGTCTTCTGAACACCTTACAGGCGAGTGTTGTGCCCATGAGTGAGCAGCGACTGAGCACCGCGAATGAGCCCGACGAGGGTGTGCGTGTACTTTGGAGGGTGGTTCAAGTCATGAGCTATTTTGGAGACCACAAGACACCAAATACAAATCGATCATTATTGAAGAGGTGGAATCATGATAGAATCTCTCAGGATGGTCACCCTGACCTGCATGTGCTCCATGGAAGAACTCCGACGATTATGACATTTAGGGTAGAGATTCGCGCTCATTGCTCCCATAGGTCACACAATATGTTTGATCTGCTAGTGGTGCATTCATTATAATGAATAATGCTCAACTTCACCAAGCCAGGTTTGTTTACAAACACTTTGAGAATGAAGTTTTGGATTATAAAGATTGGCGTAAACAGTCCGTATTGTGTATAATCCAAGAAATAGTCCTTAGTTGATATTTTCTTATTTATTTGCATCCACATTCATAAATATAACTGGGCGAAGAACATACAACATTTGCTACATTAACACACTTAAAAATGATAATGATTTGCCGTATTTGCACAAGTTAAAAAGAACACTTAAGAGGAGTAAGAGCGCATAGCAACTGACTCAAACTTTCTCGTTATTCTTACAAAAAAAAAATAAGGTACATACAACGCCATCTATAAGCGGCAATAATTAAAGCATTTAGAATACGAATAAGAAATAATTACAAACATAAGAGTTACGTGAACAATTGGTCTGCTAGTTCACTGATTCTTAATCCGGTGGTGCATCTTTGGAACGACCTCAGCAAATAGATGGAAACAGCGTTAAGTTCATATCCAGATCGTTAAACAAGCCGGAATAAGGATTTCTCATTGTATGACCATTGCTTCCATTCCATTCAACAAAAACCAAGTTGAAGGTAAGGAAAATAGATGTCATCAAAGCATTACAAATAGGGTCGGACAAGTATCTTATTGAAATTCCTTTATTTAATTTATTTTCCCAAAATTCTGCGATTCATTTCCTTCACAAAAACGATGGACTTTTGAATGAAATTTAATTCTTTATGTGTAATTCCAACTTGATTTTGTTAAAATTATATTAAAATCAATAACTTTTTGAAACACAATTCCTGTTTTTATGTTCATTTATTTTCAAATTAATCAAAAAAAAAAAAAAAGATGTGCCTTAACTATTGGTGGTGAATATATTTAATAAAAGCAGAATCTTTTCCAACAAATACAACTTTAAAATTATTCAATTTCTTAAGAGTTTTGTAGAATTTGTTTCCTTTTTAAAAAATCTAAAAAAAAAGAATCAGGAATTGTATTTCTCACTTTCAAACTTGAAACTTGATTACTTAACAATTTCTTCCAAGTATGATGAAGATATCCTTTGCAATTAATATCATTTCAAAACACCTGTTTAAAAGCTAAAACGATTGTTCTATCATTTGCAGTCATGATGTAATTTATATTTAAGTCGGAGAGACTCTCATTCAAGCTGTCTTATAAACAATTCACAATTTCGTAAGGACTTTTTATTACCTCCCTCCTTCGTCATTTTAAACTACAAGTTTAAAGTCTCTAACTTAAATTCTAATTCTAAAGACAGTTATGTCCGATTTCAATCAGTCAAAACAGTCATAATTTATCAGTCCAATCATTTATTTATTTATACTTATTAAGGAAATTACTCTCTATATATCCGTGCTCCCTCAACACTTTCACTAACGCGTGAATATTAAAAATCAAGTTTAACCCGATACTCGGGTCAGAAAAGATTATTACATAGTTACACCGTAACCATATATTCAACTTATACAGGGCAAATTCAGATCTTTCGTCCAGTATTATCAAAGTAGTTTCACACAGAAATTTTAAATAATTCTGCTCATTATTCAATTCCTTCTTCCTCCATTTTCCTCTTTTGATTTTGGCATAGCTTATAATGTCCATTTTTCACTATCACTTCATTACACTCCTTTAAGTCTAACTAATTTGCTTAGATTCACGTTTCATTTGATTGGATAGAGGTTTTATTTTTCTTGTAACAGAGTTTATAAATTATATATTAATAGAGGAACGTGAATAACCTATCATTGCAATTACTGTTCATGATTTATTTGAAATAAAACGTGTGATACAACTTATTCATCAAGTACGATTCAATCCGTTAAGCAAATTTGATTGTTTTATTAATGTCGCTCTAAGAAGCAACTCAATGGTTACTGAAAAGGGACCTCGTAATTTACAGCCAGATGAAAGTTTCTATGACCGCACCAGAGAGTGGAACTTCTCTCTCTGAATGTGGCGGCGGTAGCCTAGTGGTCATGGTTTTCGTTCAGTCGTGGATTTCGATCCTTGGCCGCTAAAAGCCTGCCGTGTAGCCGGGGCTGATGCACGTTAAATCCGTCGGGAATCAAAGTCTTCCCGTTGGCGAGGTGTGGAGTGAGTGAATGCAAAGTTTATTGGCGCAAGAGCCAGATATGGCTATGCTGCGCCAAACAAGATTAAACTGTGGTCTAGACGTGAAGTTGAAAAAAAAGGTAAAAATGGTTGACAAGAAGGAGGGTCGAAAATAGAGAAGAATCGCTAGGGTATCCCGGGAGAGCGTCACCCGTGTTTACCAAAGACAGTAAACCCCATGGGAAAGAAAAAGATCACTAAGGTGCCTTGGGGTCATGATGCCCGTACTTACCTGAAGAAGGCAAGTCCCTGAGGTCCCCTGATATAATCCCCAGAGGCAGGGTGCTGGGCTATACCCCCAGACGCTGGGTACCCATTTCAGTCGCCTTTTATGACATGCATGAGCTACAGTGAGACTATTCTGTCATCACCGGTCAACACATGGGTCGGCGTGGTGTGGAAGTTTGGAGAGGGAGTGCCAGCTCAGGTGTTGTCCTCGTCACTTGAGGAGATTGACTTCAAAATTACGAGGTCCGTCACCCATAGCCCTCGTGGGACTTCTAGTGCGATGTTAATAAAAACTAAATAAATCTCTCTCTGAACTTCCACTTGACGCTAAGGGGGAAATTCTGAGCTCTGACAAATTTAACGTGCATCAGCCCCACTGCTCAATGGTTTTGTAATAGAATCAGAACCCGAACCCTCGAAACGATGCAAGTCCGCGATCATGACCTTTCAGCTATTGCGACCATTTGTTAAAGCTCACGTCTACCGCCATTTTGATTTCGTCAGCTTAACGTTAATCCCATGGAATTTCGACTTTAATTCTCAAATATTTACAACTTGATCTATTTGAATGCAATAAAGTGCATCCGAAAGAGCAAAAAACAATGAAGGCTTCTGTGGAATTACTTTTTCCTCCGATTTTTAAAAATATTTTTTATCCCTATTTTAATGATTTGTTTGCTAGTTTTAATGTCTTTAAAAGCAATTTTAAATATTTTTAAAAAATCGGAAGGCAAAAGTAATTCCACAGAAACACTCATTATTTTCTTTTTCTATTTCAGATGCACTTTATTGCATTCAAATTGATAAAATAGTAAAGATATGAGAATTAAAGTCGAAATCCCATAGGATTAACATTACGTCCACGAAATCAAAATGGCGGGTAGACGGGAGCCTTAAAGAGAAATCGCACTCATTAACTTCTTGTGTAGAGTCATTATAAAATATTTTACTCTATAGTAGTTTAACATCATTTCTTTTCGCTTAGCTTTTTGAAAGCCAATTTCGAAGTACATTTTTGGTGGTTTTTAGAGAGAGTTGGACATGATATCACATCTTACCGCGCATTGAGATTTATTTATGCAGAACACAATTATAAAATTCATTTTGTAATTTATTTATAATAATATCGGCAGAAATAGTATATTTTTTATGGGGCTGTGAAAATCGTTTCGAAGAATTAACATAATACGATAATTTTTTCTTTGTCAAAAAGGATTTCGTTATTTGTCTATTGCAGAGCATGTTCCACTGATTTAAATTTCTAATTTCCCATTTGAAGGTTAGCTTTGATGAATTCATTAGCATTTCTTTTATGTGATTGAAATGTTTCATTCTGCAGCCACAAATCATGATTATGCTTTGATGGTATTTAATGTTGATACATTCATCGTTTTCACAAAAGCTCGAAAAGGACACTCAAATGGTGGTAGGAATCTTTTAAATGAAATAGAAATATGTATTTTTGTTCGTTTGTTCAACTCCTTTAGAGTTTTTAAAGGATGAAAAAAAATTAATTCTTTCCCCTTTTCTAACCATAAATAAAAACTTTATTCCTCAGCAAATCTTAATCAAAACTGTTCTATGGAACCTCACTTTCACTGTTAGGGATAGTATCAAGTATCTAAATCTTTAAGTACACTAAAGACATTGTCAAAAACTTCGCAAAAATTAGTCCATGTAAAGTTTTGCAAAGAACAAATTTAACCACCAAAGGTTCTAACTTTTTTTCTTCGCTCTCTTTTTAAAATTATTCATTTAAATATTAGAATTAAAGCAAATGATAAAATGACAACTGTAAAGAAATTTGGTTGGTTGGTTGGCCATTTTTATTTTGAGAAGTACTCTGGTGACCATTTTGTTGTCGACTTAAACGAGAGCCCCTTGAGTGTCTAATTTTAGAATGTTTCAATAAATATGGGAATCTTTTTTTTTTGTTTCATATAGTTACTATATTCTAGCACGACTTTTTTTTTTTTTTCCCTTTTTTCTAGAATTATCAATTTTATGTTCCTATTAAGTTTTATTCTCTGCATATTTCACAGTGATTAGTGAAAGCATGAAAAGAAGAAAAAAAAATATTTTTAATAAACATAATTTTGAATACACTTCTGCATCAGAGAATAGAGCTGTTTACTCATAAACTCAACAGATGGAGCCATGACCGAGCGCCAACTTCTCGTCAAAATTTTTAAACATCAAAGCCTCGAGCGAAACGAGCGACTCATGAACAAGTTCACATAAATTGAAAGACAAGAATGATCCAAATGGTAGTTTTTTGGGGGCAGAGATTAGCGGCAGAAAATAGGGAAAATGGGATTTGGACGGGAATGATCCCCGATCAACATGGAATCAGTTCATCAACTGTTTATTAACGTCGCATTTAGAAGCAACGCCAGAGAGATTCGCCAAAGACCTCATAATTTTCACCCTTGGTCAAGTGAAGGAGGCGACACAAAAGCTGGCTCTCCTCTCCAAACTTTCACGCCCAGCCGACATAAGAACCAAGGCAGATTTAACGAGCCTCAACTCCGCTGCACGGAAGTTTTCGTGATATCAGGACTCGAACCCACGACTCGACGGCAAGAAACATGGAATCGGACAGGGACGATCTCAGCATCAATGCTAATATATGCGATGCTACAATGGGAGAGGAATGGAACATAGCTTTCTTATTTTTTTTTGATGTATGAAGACTCCCTTTCGATTTTAAGTACATTTAAGAGTGTCATTTTTTTTTCTTCTGATTTCTTGTTCCTTTTTTTAATTCATTCATTTGATAAATTGTCAAAAATAAATTATTAATGCCTGCACTGAGATATGTGGATACTTTTGACGGAATAAATACTATTTTATAATTAAGTTGTTTCTATGCAAGGAACTGAAAACGACATTCTTACTGAACAGTTTTAATAAATTGATAAGCTAAACCTAAACTGTAATTTAAAAATACATATTTCTATTAAAAATGAAAATGAATTTTAAACTTCCCAAAAATTTAACTTAAAAAAAATGCACAAAAAAAAATCTTTCTTTTTATTAATCACCGTACAAAATTGGGGAATGACGGATTATTTATGACCCTCGCAAATATTTGATTGTTTATAACAATAAATGAATACATGGTCCCAAGTCTTCCGGTTAGCGTGGAAGTTTTGAGAGGAAAAAGCCAGCTCATGTGTCGTCCTCGTCACTAGACCGAGGTATATAATTACGTGGCCAATAGCCCTCGTATTGCTTCTATTTGATTATGTATTAATGTCACACTGAGCAGCAACATGTGGGCTACGAGCAACTGTACTCGTAATTTTTAAACTCTGTCAAATAACGAGGACGACACCCTAGCTGGTTCCTCCCTCTAACTACACCTTCAAGAGGACTTGAAGCTTCGACAGATTTAACATGTATCAACCCCAACCATATGGTAAGATTTTCGGGACTCCAGGACTCGAAACCCACGATTCAATGGAAACAGGCCACGAGTTTATCGATCATGACCACTAAGATGCAGCAGCCACTACAGAATTGGAGGAAAGTGATTCATGTATTTAAGGGGGAAAAGCGTTTTACTTGTCAACCAATGAAATAATTTTCACATAATGTTTCTGCATAAAAAAAAAAAAATAATGTTAAGTTTAGTTTTTTTTTATTAATGTCACACCAGAAGCAACACGAGAGCTTTTGGTGACGGACCTCGTAATTTTGAGCCTCGATCAAATGACGAGGACGACACCTGAGCTGGTACCCTCTCTCCTAACTTCCACACCACGCCAACGGGAGGATTTTGGACCCCGACAGATTTAACGCGCATCAGCCCCGGCTACACGGTGCGACTGAACGAAAATCGCCGGCCACGAATCCGAAACCATGACCACTAGGCTATCGCGGCTACAAAAGTTTTAATATCTGAAAGTGGTGCAAGTCCCTTTTCTTGTTGCTCCGAGAAGTTTAGTTTACTTTAGTTTTTATTAACATCGCACTGGAAGCAACACTGGAAATTTTGAACCTCGGTTAAGTGACGAGGACGACAGATGAGTTAGCATCAACCCTCTCCTAACTTCCGCATCACACTAATGGGGGGGGGGCTTTGGGCCCCGACAGATTTAACGTGCATTAGCCCCTTCGACACAGCAAGTCTTTTGTGGTATCAAAACACGAACCTACGACTCAACGGAAACAGTCGGTCACGAATCCGAAACCATGACCACTAGGCTACCGCGGCCACTGCTCTTCCGAGGAACTTAAAGGTTTCTGCTAACTTCTAATTGTAATTTGATAACCAATTTAAAGGCAATATTTCTAGTAATATATATGTAATTTAATTATATAAATTTCTTTTAGGCAAATTAAACTAAAATGTATATTTACGGGCTGCAAATGGACTTACCCATCTTATAATTAGTAAAGTGATTTTATTTCAATTATGAAAAAGTAAATATCACTTAAAATCTATTTTATACTAATCCAAAGTTGCTAATAAATAATAACAAGGAACAAAATAGGAGTAGTATTTTTTTTTGAATGTTAATTGTTTTACATTGCTCAATTTAAACGATATTGCTGTTATTTAGCTCTTTGTGTGGCGGCGTTTTGAAATATCCATGATATGTACAGGAATTATATATAAGGTAATAGCTGCTCCATATCCTTATATTTTTCATGTGTAATAAGTCTGACATCGTTGTACAAAGACTCCACGGCGATTGTTTCAAATTTTGGCGGTCTTCCCCAACATGTAGGTGATAAATCGAACGTCTTCAATTCTGAGTCTTCATTCGAAAGTTTTATATGAAATAGTGTACGGTACACTTTTGCCAAAGCTCATCCAATGTATTTTCAGCTAGTTTATATTTTGTACAGTATTATTTTCCTTATCCGTTTTCGAATTGCGTCTTGTAGATTTTTTCTTGAAACGAAATTCTCTCGCTTCCTGTAAAATAAATTTATTACTTTTTTCTACTTTGTTTTATAACATCATTCAAATTCTGTAGTGAGTGCAAGAAATTCACTTTTCGTAATGTCATTTCTGTATTACCAAAATGTCCATCGTTTGGATGATACGAATGCCTGGAGAGTAAAAATTATTGATATATTTTTTCGGTGTTGTTTTCCAAAGACTGGACAATCATCTGACCTCATGAATAAATACCATTTATAAATTTCGATTTTTCCCAGTACATATATCACTGTATACATTGACTTGATTTTGTTTTGTTACATTTGTTTAGAGTTTCACATATGCATATAAAATTTATATTGTCATGGAAATTATGAAGTCTCTCCCTCCCTCGTTTAAAAAAGCACATATTTCACTGATAATATGCGAATGCATATTATAAAAATAATATATTAATAATTCTTTTATCTATTCAAATTGAACTTGCCCCACTTCATAGTCAATAGTTACGCTCTTAAGTTTATGGGCTAATTTTAAATTGGACAAAGCATTACCATTTTTAGAAATTAAATATTAACTAGTTACAAACAAAAGTTTACACTAAATAATTCAATCATATGATCTTCATCTTTTTAACAAATATGGACTTGCGCCATTTTCAAAATAAACGGTCCAAGTTTATTTTTCCTTGTCAATAAGCGAGATTATATTTTCATCTGATATCAATTTAAAATATAAATTGTCGGTTGTACAGTTCCTTGGTAATTGCACACTCACTTTGAATTAAGTTATTTCTGAATCTCCACAATGAAGTTTGCGTTATTTTCTCTTTAAATGTACCCGCATTTATTGTAATATTTCAATATATTGCTTGAATGGTTTCCTAAAGAATTTTGTATTCTTCGTCTAATGCAATTTAGATCTTGAATTTTCCAAAATTTGTAATTAATGGTTTTGCACAATACTTAATTTCTCGAATTTTTCATTTAAGAGCACGTAATGCATACATTTCTCAGAAAAATATTTTTTACTTCTTGAAATATCTCTTCTTCCTAACATAAAGCCATTTGAATGATATACATCAAATTGTAATCTTCAGCCTTTTCAAGTGTCCTATAAAACAAAAATTAAAAATTTCAGCAACTTGTGACGTCCTCCCTTCATTATTTAATTCTACTGCCCTCTGTCCATCTAATTAAATAACCAGTAATAACTAGACTCCAACTTAAGACAAGTAAGAGGAAGACAAAGTAATTTATTATTCATTAAAGAATAGATGACGTCACTCTCTCTCGAATCCTTCTAACTCTGTCAATCTTAAATTATATTCTAATAATAAAGTCTTAGCTTATCAAATCACTCTTTCTGATTCAAACACTTCTTAAGTACAGTAGCTTTATATCTTGGCACTCAGACTAAGAATCACTTCAATCCAAAAAGATTAATTTCAATGCTTCAATCCAATTTACAAATAACTATCAAACCACTCGTTATTATCTATCCACATTCTCTTTTTCCTTTCAACTTTATTTCACTTTTACATGACTAATCTTTTAATTCGCTACACTTCTTATCTTCTTCTAATTTACCTTATGACGGTTCATTTTGCTTGGGAAGAAATTGTAATTCAATGCAATTCAAATTACTATAAATTCCGCAAGATAAGTCAAGAGAAAATCGCGAGTAGTCCAGTATCGCAAACTACGTATCTTTTATGTTTTTTTAAATTCCTACTTTTAGCTCACACTCTCCCCCTATATATATATCTTGTTCAAATTTTCTATCGTTAAGAAAAATACTTTTTATTCATCCACTCAAGTTCAAATATATTTTTTCAAACTTGTAGTGGATGACACTTGACGTTAATACAGTTTTACAAATATTAATTCATTAATTAAATTTAAAATGGTGAAAATGCAGTCGAGCCCAACCTCTTGGCTCGATTTCAAAAATTGCCAAACTTCGCGATTTTTTTTGGCTGAACGTTAAGTTCGCTGAGCGGACCAGGGTAGCCACATTTGGCAAAATACCGCCAAATAATTCCTGTCGCCAAGGGTGGTTGAGAAAACTACATTCTAACCATTTAATGTACCGGATGAATTACGAAACAAGCCAATGCTTCTACAGTGTCATTTGTCTTGCAATGGCAAATTTGGTAGAGTGTCGGCGTAGAATCTTCATACCTTCGGATCGAATCTCGTTGCAGCATAATTTTTTTTATTTGATTTTCAAATAATGAATTTTTACTTTTATGTGGGAGAAAAAAAAATTTCTCTTATATAAGATATTTAGCAGAATATAAATTTAGGAATAAATACCATCAAGGACGAAGCGTGTAGTTAGCTGAAAAAAATTTCTTTTGTCTCTTAATGTTGTGATTCTGTCATATGTATATACATATTTATATTAATTGTAATTATTTAATGAAAAGTAACTAAAATAAAAAATTTCTTTGTTGACCTAAGTAGAAATTGACGAATTTTTTTTTTTTTTTTTATAACACTAGTTATTGATAAAATTCTTTTAGAGCGGTGCAATAAATTAGTAACGATATTTCCATACTTTAATATAAAGATGGATCATGGAATTGGATGAAATAGCACGAAAATAAAAAATATATATAATTTTTCTTTTACATTTTTATTGAAGCGTATTCCATGCAACAAATATTACATTTTTGTAGCTAACATGTTCAATTTGTTTTTCTAGAAAAAATTAACGAGTACTTATATGATTGTCATATACTATCATTTAAATGCTATTGAAATGAATAACTGTTTTTATTATCATCTTTTAAAATGACACCACATACTGTTAATAAATAATTCAATATACGTGGCGTTTCGAAACTCATGGGCGAAATTTAAGGGGTAATAGAAAATATCAGAACAAGCAATTTTCACCATACGAAACTCAAGTGAACCTCTAGACGGCGCTTTTTGGGAAAGCATTGAGTTTGAGTTTTCTTACACATCGTCATTGAGTAAGAAAAATCGAGCTTTATGCTTCCCATTACAGCGCCGTCTTGAATTTCAAATATTACTCTCCCCCTTCATTGTACGATGAAAATTGCTTATTTTCAATCACCCCTTAAATTTTTTCCCGTGAGTTTTGAAACACCCTGTATTATTTATTTTAACAATGCCAACGATAATTGTTTACATTTCAGTTATTATAATACTGTCTTTGTAGGTATTGTAAATATAATTGTATGTTTGTATTTTTTCATTAAGGTAACTTCTTTTTATAACGTTTAAAAATTATTGCATATTTAATATAAATTATTATATATAACAATTTATATTGTATTAATAAACAATTATAAAATCTTACTGCACACCCATTCCTAAATCAACAACTGTTTTGTAAAGATTTTTTTTTCAATTACTACTTTCGTAACTTTTGAATACCGTACGAGCATCAATTCGATTAGATATTTTTATTAATTGAAAACTATGAAATTCAAGTTCATAATTCAGTTGAATAATGTCCCTTATTACAAATTCTTTTTATTCGTAAGTGGAAAAATGAAATAGATTCCCGAAATTACATTTTAGTAACAATATTACCCGATTTAACTACGTCACAAAATAATTAATCACAATTTAAATTTGAAAATATGAAGAAATTAAAAATAAAATAATTGCATTAAAACTCTTTTTTTTTTCAAACTTGGGAGTGTCATTTCGTTGCAGTAAAAAAGATTGAACGAAATTTTAAATATTTTTATTACAAAAAGTTGTACTTCTTTTATCAACCTCCATTGTCCAAAATACAAAGAATCATTTCAGATTCTGATCGTTGATTGAAAAATTAGTGTATGAAATGACTAACTTGTCCTTGCCACTTTTCAGTTTTTAGCACTTGGGATGTCGTCCCTGTAAAAAAACACAAAACATAATATAATTTCTAGTAAATCTATTTAAATAAATGTCTCTTAATAAAATTTGTAAAAAGCATATAATTCTGCTATTTTATTTTGTAAGGTGTAAATGCTGTCCGCATAATGAAAGTCTGTGGATAAAGATCCCATAGATTAAAAAAAATGTGATAAGCTGTGAAATCTAATGTTTGTTTTTCCAGGGACTTATCTTCTTTAGTAAAGTGCGGGAATCATTGCTCCAAGGCATCAAAGTAACATTTTTCTTTCCCATGGAGTTTCTCTTTGGTTATCATAGGTGACGCACACTTGGGATACTCTAGCGATCCTTTTTTTTATTTCGACCATCCTTCTTCTCGACCAGTTTTTTATCTTTTTTTTCTGTCTAGTGCAGAGTTTAAACAAACGCTTCAGGCAGCTTAGCCAGATTTGGCATTTGCACAATCAACCCTAATTGCCATTCACTCAAACTACGCTGATAGTGGTCAAAAGCCAGCCATTCCCAAGTACTGATAAAGTGGGAGTGCAACCCTCGTAAAATAACTTTGTTCTTAGTAAGACAATAATGAGCCCCCCATGGGCTTCTCTTCTTTATGTAAGTATATGGGCATCATGACTCCGAGAGACCCTATTCTTTCTTATAGTGTTTAGGTATTTTGTATACATGGGTGACTCGTTTTGATCTCTTCTCGTCAACCAATAATCCTTTTTTTTAAAAAAAAACTTCTAGCTTACGGATACTTATTACTTGGTGCAGCATAGCCATATTCGGTTCTAATGCCGTAAACATCTACTTTCATTCACTCACTCGCAAGCAATAATGTTTGCGGCTTAGTTTTCGAGGGGGGAAAGGGGGGGCACAGTCGTCTCTCCTCGGGTGTTAAAATCAGAAATTGTGTTATTTGCGAGACTGCACGGTTAATGTAACCTATAATTGTAACCGAGTCTCCTACTATTGTACAGTTAGCGAAGGCGTCAACCACAAGTACACTCTTCGATTGCTAAATAAGGAGTCACCCTGCTCGGGTGCTCAAGGTTAAAGGAAAGTGTTGCTCGCGTCAATCACGCGATAAATACGCATCTTCCTCGAGTGTTGACAATAAAGGTACGCGAGACGACACAAGTTATGTTAGTTGATGGCATAATAAGTAGTCGAGTGTTTCGTGACAGAGCGATTTTGCTTATCCTTAGGTGACTTCACCTAGTGGAGTTGCAGCGAAACCGCACAGCTACGAGGGATGCTCCGAAAGTAAGTTTCGTCATTTTCTGAAAGAGCCCATGGTACACCAGATGAAACAAACAACCGCCATAAGATTCCACGCCCTTTGCTGGTTCAGAGACGGAAGTAGCGTCAGTGGAGGAGGAATGACGCATTACCAGAGCGACGAAGAAAAGAGGGTAGCAGAAGACTAGTGTGCCCACAGGCTGACAACTTGGTCGGTCATGAAAGCGCCTGCTGTTATCCGATATGAATTGAAACGTGGGACCAGTCATCCCCGAAAGCCTACAGACCGAGTATGGTGAACAGGTCATGTTTCGTCAAATGATTGGAGCTGGTGTTGCATTTTCAGTGATAGAAAGCAGAATATGAAAAATGAATATCGAAAAGGGTGTCCCTCTGCATCCATGAATGAAAACAACACTGCTAGAGTTTGGTTTGGTTTTATTAACGTCGCACTAGAAGGTTACTGGCGAAGGACCTCGTAATTCTGAACATCGCTCGAGTGACGAGGATAGTACCTGAGTTGGCAATCCCCTCTCCTAACTTCCACACCACGCCAACGAGAGGACTTTGGGCCCCGACAGATTTAAAGTGCATCAGCCCCTGCTACACAACGTGTCTTTAGTGGCATCAAGGCTTGAACCCACGATTCAACGAAAACAGCCGGCGGCGAGTCCGATGCCTTAACCATTAGGCTACTGCGGCCACATACTGCTAGAGTGGAGAACATGGTGTTAGTGGATAGACGCATAACGATGTCCCTCGTGGCGTCCACGCTGCGAATTAATCACTCTCAAGTCCATGCAAAATAATACTGAGGTGGAGCAGGCTGTGCGACAATTCCTTCCTCTCAGAACACCTGTTTTACCAGAGTGGCTTTTTCAAACCGATTGCACGTTACGAGAAATGTCACAACGACAATTGCGACTATGTCGAAAAATAGTGCAAGGTATATTAGTTCATGATGACAGGGTTCATATACTTATTTATTTTGGCAATGAATACTCCTTTGTGAAAAATTAACAAAACTTACTTTCGAAACATCTCTCGTATACACATTATGGGAGTTGCTTTGTTTCATAGAAGGACGCAGTTAGTCATGGTGAAATTATGGGTGTTCTTCTCGAGTGGAAAATAAGGAGACAATCTCCTCAAGTGTTGAAAATTAGAAAGCGCCATCGCCTGACATCTCAGTCTCTCCAGCTCCTTGGGGTGTCATCCGCTTCTAACTATGCTTGAAATTGGGGAGAATTTTTAGTACATGTCCATGACATGCTGTAGCTAGTCCAAAGGCACCCTCCAGGTGTCGGGAACACCTACCTCAGGTGCTTGAATAAAAGGGGAAAGACGTATATAAGCGAAAAAGTCGTGTGAACGCTCGAGTGACAGGGCAATTCAGACAATGCACCAATGCATCGAAATTTGGTGGTGTATGTTTGGTATTGTGCCCTAGTTTGAATGTATTTGTACCGGGAACTATCTTATTCCAAGCCCATAGTGTGTCATGTGTTGAGCGGGGAAGTAGCAGACAAAATAACTATCACTGATTTACTGCCGTGTGTTATGAAAATTTAGTCGTTTCCTTGAGAAACAATCCTTTTTAGGATGAGTATTATAAAAGTTGTGATTAGTTGTTTTGCAGGGGAAAAGAATTTAAAATATATTAGGGAGGGATATTTGATGTGAGTTGATAGTGAAGTTTATTGGCGCAAGAGCCAGATGTGGCCATTCTGCGCCAAACAAGATGTAACTGTGGAAAAGACACGTGAAAAAAAAATTGGAAAAAGATTAGAATTGATTGAGAAGAAGGAGGGTCGAAAATAGAGAAGGATATCTAGGATATTCAGGGGCAAGTCATCCGTGTTTACCAAAGACAATAAACCCCATGGGAAAGAAAAAGATCACTAGGGTGCCTCGGGGTCATGATTCCCGCACTTACCTAAAGAAGGCAAGCCACTGAGGTCCCCTGATATAATCCCCAGGGGCAGGGTGCTCGGCTATACCCCCAGACGCTGGGTACCTATTTTAGTCGCCTCTTACGACATGCATGAGCTACAGTGGGACTGTTCTGTCATACGCGGTCACCAAACGGGTTGAAAAATATTTGATAGCAGTATTATTCGGTTCAAGTTTTATGAAGTGTCTAGTTGGCGAAGAAAGTGTTTTCATCTTTTTATACTTACCTACAACAATGCATGATTAAAAATATCCATCTTCATTCCTTAAGCTCCGAGATAACTTCATAGATAAAATATTCAAATTCCTTCAGCACATTTCATCACAAATCGTGAACTTTTAAATAGACACTTAATAATCTTGAATAAATTGTTTCTATAACTTTTTGCGCGAAGCAGTTAAATAACTTACCTTCTATTCAGAATATTGTGCGACAGGTATGAAATTTTAAATCTTTATTGAATTGTTTAAAATTACTGCTTATGAATCGCTCTAGTAAAAAAGCTGGTATGCATTAGAATATAATTAATGACTTTGCAATTATTTCTTATGAGTACTTATTATTGTTATACAAATCTATATGTTACATTTTCTCTAGGGAAATATCAAATAACTATGTTTCACAGAAATGAGAAGGAAAACTCAATAAAATTCAAACACTTTTCCAATGCAATCTTTTAAATTTGAAGTTTTCCCCATCAATAACTTAATCAAATATCCCGCTCATGTCAAACTCGTAGTAAATTTAGCGTTGGAATATTAAAAATGCTTTTCCAATATTTTAAAATTATATTTAAGACAATTTTTTTAATAAAACTGTTTTCTTTTGCTTATAAGCTATACGGATTTCTTTTGTTAATAATTAACATGGGTTTTTTCTGTTAGGCTATATGGTTTCTTTTGTTAAAAAGCTATACGGTTTCTTTTATTAATAATTAATATGGTTTCGATTTCCTAATAAGTTATATGGTTTCGCTTTTAATAAGTTATACGGTCTCAATTTCTTAGTTAGTTACATGATTTCCTTTTCTTAATAAGTAATATGGGTTTTTT
>BMAW01130256.1:207692-226694 GCA_019974015.1 Nephila pilipes | reverse complement strand
AAAAAAAAACTTCTATACATTTGCTTTACGTTCATGTATTACTTATTATTCGTGTATCATTACTTATTATTCGTGTATCATTACTTATTATCCATGCATCATTACTTATTATTACGTTCATGCATTACTTATTATTACGTTCGCGTATTACTTATTATTACATTCGCGTATTACTTATTATTACGTTTCATGTGTTACTTATTAACATTTCATGACATTTATTTAAGAAAATATAGAATTTTAAAATCGAATGAATGATTGTGAATAACCCTGTATAATAAAAACCACTAACTTTCGTAAGAAACATGTGTATTTCGTTCACGCCATTTAATCTTAGGTTAAATTTACGAAAATCCCCGCCAATAATGGGGATACAGTTCTTAAGTACGAAGTTTTTTTCCTAAGCTTAACAACATCTATGAATATTTAAATTAAGTTTCGTGGAGAAATGATAGAACAAATGAGAGATAATCTTTCGCATTGTTCATGCATTGAGTGTGTTCCGAACTGCTTCATTATAATTCTAGAACTGTTGTATGAAACCTTACAATTTTTGATACTTTATTCTCGTGGTGTTTTAGTGTCATTGTGCAAAGTAAATTATGAAGAAGATTTATGAAATAATTTATCCTTTCAGTGGTATTTCTTGGGTTATTCATAACGAAATTTTGAGGAGCCTTTATCATCTTAGTCATGCATTTGTTCATTAAGGACAAAATACAAAAAAACATTTTGTAAATGTAGTCCCATGTATGTGTAAATATTAAATTTAATAAATTTCTAAGTGAAATTCTATTAAATATAATCTTTAAAATTGAGAAGAGTTTATGAAAATTTTCTCTTCAATTCCACACGTTTTTTGAACTTTAATCTACTCCAACAATTCAACTTTAATTATTGTTTAAATTCTCATTTGCGATATGATTGATATTATCTCATGAATTAATTAAAATAACATTTATATTTGTAAAACTATTTTGAAACGAAATAGTGTTGGTAGTTTAATTTCTCACTTTTCAGAAGAAGAAAAAAAAAAGCAACTTTACGAATAATTCATAAGAATTCTAGTTCATTTAAAAAATTTTAATGTTCTTATCTCTAGGTATGCAATGGATGAATGGCACTTGTATTTAAGATTTCTTTGTAGGCCTTTTTGTAGATAAAGAAGACAATTTTTATTAATAGGTTAAAAGCATGTAAAATACATGTTAATATAGAACACTGTTAACCAGTATTGTTAATCTCTGCTAGTAGGCATTGTATATGAAAAAAATGTTTATACGTTATGGTTTTATATTAATACATGTCCATAAAAGTGTAAAATATTATTTTTTATTTAAGTATGAAATATTAAATATATTTAATGTTTTTATATTTTTTGCACAATTCTAGGATAAATTCTTCATTAAAAAATAACGAATTATGTGTTATTTTAAAATGTAATGTTCACATTATATGTATTTTGCTTGCATTTCATATAATCCCATTAGAAACTTTAATTGCTAAGAATATGATTTACTTACCTAGAATACTTTTATATTCCTTTAAATAAACCAAATTAGGAAACTGATCACACTATAACATTATACTGGTTGCAATGTTATTTGGACAATGTACAATATATAACAACTTACCCTTCAACCACTGACCCCTCCACCCTTCGTTGGTATTTTACAATGCTGGCATGAAAGAATTGTACATTTTTGTTGTTCAATCTAATAATGTATTAAATCTAAGTAACAGTATTAAAATTTAAATTACAGTTGAAATATTTGAGCAAAAAGATGGTCTTTGATATCTTTACGCTTTTTTCATGAGATAACTTTCGAATATATATAAGTGATATATATCTTTTTCGATTTTAAAATTTAAAATATATGATTCTCAATTACAATTTACATGTATTTTGCAGTAACAGAGTTCAGAAACGCACCTTAAAGTAAAAATAAAATTATTTAAACAAATACTGAAAGAGATGTACGATAGGAGCTCCTATTTCTTATCTTTTTAACCGAAATACCTATTTAATGTCAAAATCAAATTGCCTTGAGGCATTTAGATAGTTAAAAAAAGTTATACTGTCCTTAGCGATAAATTTACTTTACCTTGTATGCGTCACATATAGCAGATTTTAAATCTCGCAAAGATTGTCTTTGAGTAGAGTCAGAGTGAACCTAAAACAATGCAAATATTTAAAATTAATGTTTGTTAGCAAATATTAAGCAACAAAAAAAATGCGCAAGTTGAGCATTACATTTAGCGTGGCAGACAAACTAATTTATATCTAAGCAAGATTTTAAAAATGTTTTTGTGGCATTTATTGTTAGATTGCGATGCAACAGAATCTAACTGTTTGTGACAATGATTTGAAGAAACTAACAAAAGTTGCCGACAACATCAACGAAGCTATGTTGAATGCAGAAACTGTTAGCCAAGTGTCCAAAGATCCTTGTTAACTCTTGAGGCAAAAGAAGAGCTAACCAAACAGATTTAACGTTGTCGGAGCATTTACCACGACGGCGGCGACACAGATCTAAAGTTTCAAATTCCTAGTGCCGTTCTCTTTAAAATCCGTAATATTAATATCGTGCTACATTCACTGAAATAATTTAATACACTAAACCATGGTCGTTTTTGAAAAACTAAAGAAATCGTCAGATTTGGTGGCTATTGAAAATCAGCCACTTATTTATTTTTGACCACAAATATAAATTCAAAATTTTGTATGATAGTGATGTGACTTGCTATTTTTTGAAACATATTTCATTCAATTTTATATTACAAAAGAATTTGTTCAACTAAAATGTCTTAACAATTTTTATCGGAAGAAATTTAACCAACAATATCAGTTTTCTTTTAAATGATTTCAAAGCAAAAGCTCATCTCCTTACCTTATTAATGTTTATCCATGGAACAAAAGTCACGGAAGGCTGCAATCCATTCGTCAATTCGCCATTTTTATACAGAATTTGTTTTCCTGCTTCTCCATCGGCACATTTGGAAATCGACTTCCAATCCATGCTCAGTCTTCGAGCACACTGAAAGAATGAAATGAAGAGAATCAACATTAAAATACGAACAACTTTGCTAGTGTCTGATTACCTTTCCGGATGTAGCATCTAGAAGCAACACGAGGGCTATAGACGACGGACCTCGTAATTTTGAACCTTGGTCAAGTGGGGAGGACAACACCTGAGCTGGCACCCCCCTCCTAACTTCCACACCACGCCAACGGGAGGACTTTGGGCTCCGACATATTTAACGCGCATCAACTTTGGTTACGCGGCGGGTCTTTAGTGGCATGATGAGGGCGACACTTAATCTGGCTCATCCCTCTCCAAAATTCCACACCACGTTCACTGGGAGACTTGGATGCAATATGACAGGAGGAAGTTTAATTGCGCAAGAGCCAGCTATGGCTATGCAGGAGCAAACAAGGTGCATCTGTGATCCTGACGTTTGAAAAAAAAATGCCAAAAAAATGGTTGACAAAAAGGAGAGTTAAAAATAGAAAATGATCGCTAACGTAAAGGTTTTTGACGCAGTTGATATAAGATTCCTGTGCGAGTTCGTGCGAATGTGAAAGTTTTTGGAGCAAGAGCCAGATGTGGCTATACTGAGCGAAAAAAGATTTAACTGTGGTCCAGTTGTGAAAAAATTGAAAAAAGACAATTAGTAGACAAGAAGGAGGGTCAAAAATAGAGAAGGATCGCTGAGGCAACCCGAGGGTGTGTCGCGCGTGTTTACCAACGATAGTAACCCCACGGAAAATAAAAGATCATAGGGTGCCTCAGGGTCATGATGCCCGTACTTACCTAAAGAAGGCAGGCCCCTGAGGTCCTCTGATATTATCCCCAGGGGCAGGGTGCCCGGCTATACCACGTTGGGTACCAATTTTAGTTACCTCTTACGACATGCATGATCTACAGTGGGACTATTCTATCATTCCCTGGTCACACGGGTCGTTTACCAAAGACAGTATAAGCCCGTATGGGAAAGAAAGAGACCATAAGGTGAGTGATGTCCTCACGAGTACTTGCATGAAGAAGGGCAACCCTTAAGGGCGTGGATGACTTTGCACTTTGACTGATTTAATGTGTATTAGATCCTTAAACGGCGAGTCTTCAGCAATATCAGGTTCGAACCCTCGACTCAATGGAAATAATGCTGGCCGCGAGTTCACGACCATGACTTCAAGGCTACTCCGGCCACCCGACTTAATGAGGTCCCATAGTATATGACGAAAAGAAGTCTGTAAGGACAAATGAGAGATGAGGACTACACAGACTATTTATTAATATTATCAACATCATTAAAATTTTATTGTCATGAGGATACGATGAGAGGGGGAAACGTTCAGACATTATCATATCTTTGTCCTTGAACTCGTTAACAACTTAGGGGAGTGTGAGTGAAAGTGGAGTTTAATGGCGCTGGAGCCAGATATGGCTCTATGCTGCTCCAAAGAAAATATACCTGTGGTCTAGACGTTTGATGAAAAAAAAGAAGAAAAAAGATTGGCAAAAAGGAGGGTCAAAAATAGAGATTGTTTGCTAGGGTATCGTGGAGACGCACCCACGTCTACCAAAAGTAGCAAACTCAATGGGAAAGGAAAAGATCACTACGATGCCTCGGGGCTAACAACTTTGGAAAAGAAATTAATTTATGAGAGGATATATTACAGATAATTTTTTCTATATGTGCATGAAGATGCCTTAGAATTTCCGAATCATTTGAACACTCATTTCCAGTCTATTAATTGGCTTAATGATTGTGTTACTCGTGTGCAGAAATAGTGACCTAACCCTTATTGTTGATATTTACGTCAAATTTGAAACAAGCGTATTGTTTAGAGCTCTCATAATCAAATGCGTGAACAGAAACCAAAGTCGACAAAATAAAAAGAAATATTAATTTTAAATTATGGTTGAAATGTATTATCTTTAGATATGTAGAGACATTTTTACATTAAATGGTCACACATATTAATTTATTAAAAGATTCCTATCATATATTTGCTCGAAGGAAATAAATTACTTGCTTTTGATCCGCTTTCAGAGGGTCTTGGATAAGATTCCATGCAGTTGATGAATTCCAGATGAGTTTCAGTGTCTGGATATAAGGAAATGGCACATCCCTAAAGGAAAAAAAGAAATAATCAGCCTTTATTAATTTATTTTTGATCTTCCGAATAATTTACAAAACTCATTGGCAACACAGTCGGCTGATAACCAGCCACATATTTCAAGTCCATTATTACGTTGACGGTTGTGAGACGGAACCAAACAACTTCTGCTTCTTAGTATTTCCTCCTTTCCGTCGATAAATGGCAACATGATAATTGGAAAGCTGAGAAATCGATCTGTGTTGAATGGTGTAGCGTGACACATTCAATTTATCTTAGTAAATCGCGAGTTAGATAATCAATTGGTTTTGGCGATACCTTGAACTACGCAGAAGTTAGAATGACGAATCGTAAGAAATAACTCTTTATTTCTATGATTCTATTTCTTCTTGTTTTCTAACAACCTTTTTTCTCAAAAGTAAATATTAACTAATATTAAATATAGGGTCGACTATGCAAATATTAGTAAGCCAATGAGTGAAGTTGTCGAAAATTTTCATTCCGTACTGTGATACTTAATTTTTGAAAAAACACGTTGAAGTATTAACTTGGGATCTCTCTCTTATCATCTTTATCAACCTATGTTATACATGATCACGTGATTGTCCATTCAGAGCCACGGTCTCGTATATGACAACCGTGGCTCTAAATTTCTATATCTTAAGGTCGGTTCACTCCAGGGTGATTTAAAATCGCAACATTTATTTAAATTTTTTTAAACGATGCTAGTTGGGGGTTTTAGTCCGTTATATTTCGGAATAATGTTCCACTTAGCGATGACCTTCAAAATGCTCAGTCTTTTTCGAGATGGTTTGTGTTTGTTTGCATCAGGGGAATTTGAACAACTGCTCGTGTTCAAACAATTCGGGAGGATTGAGCAATCAAAGAGTTATGTTAAAAAACGCACTGGATTTTGTTCGTATTTTGACAGAGTGGGAAAGGACGGAATCTTTATTAGTTAGGGGTTGGAGAACAATTGTCGTTTTCGTGTCTTTTTTTTTTTTTTTTTTTTTTTGCGACAATGTTGTTTATTAAAACGTTCTTTAAAATTTGCAGCTTTTCTTAAAAATCACGAAAATGTTATAACGGTATATTCAAATACTATCAATAATAATAAATTGTAAGTTTCATTTCAGTGTATATAACTGGAATTTATACAAATTTTCAAATCAAATTAGGCTCAACGGGAAGTGAGTGAGTGAGTGAGTGAATATGAAGTTTACTGGCGCAAGAGCCAGATATGGCTATGCTGCGCCAAACAAGATTTAACTGTAATCTAGACATGAAGAAATTGAAGAAAAAACAAAAATTGGCTGACAAGAAGGAGGGTCGTAAATAGGGAAGGATCGCTGGGTAACCTGGGGGCGTGTCACCCGTGTTTACCAAAGACAGTAAACCCCATAGGAAAGAAAAAGATCACTAGGGTACTTCGAGGCTCAACGGGGAAAATCGGACGATCCCGTGCGGACGTAATACTTTCGGCGCTCTTGACCTTGTGGGGGGGAGTCACTTATTTCACCTTTCGTTGGTCCTGAACGGGTTTTAACGATATGCGAGGCTAAATTCACAGCATGGTTTTAAATTTTTTTTAAATCTTGTTTCAAAAAAGATTAGCAAATATAGTTTTGTAAAAATTTTATTCTGAAAGAGAAATTTAAGAATTTTAGGTCATCAAAACAAGAAAAACATAATATTTTATGAACTGAAAACATTTGATGAAATTTCATCATGAACATATTTCATAATCAAAGAAAGAACATCTTAGCAATAATTTATTTCTAAGAAATTTTTAATTAAGGTTATTGCAAGAAAAATAATTTGATTGTTTTTACCTGAACTGTGTTTCCGTAACATTCTCGTGGGCCGTGATGACATTGGAATTCATATTTATTAGAATTTGCATCATAGGACGCCTGTAAAAAAGGATTTCATTAAAAAGTACTCAAATATTTCACTCTAAAATATTTTTTTAAAAAAACAGTAGATCCTTAAAATGCTTTCCGAATTATTATCTCTGAAAAAACTAACAAAATATTATCGTTGAGATATATTGTTTTAATTCTCCGTTTAAATAAATACCAAGTAATACACTATGCATGAGAAGTACAGTTGTGAAGTGTTGATCACACAAGAATGCAAAAATAAGAGAATGATAGAGAATTATTTAAAGAAAAATCTATATTTATATCCGAAAACTTAACAGTGAAGTACGTATTAAAACTAAATATGTTTATCTAATGTTTTTCTCTCGTGTTTCATCAGTTGTTTGTTATGTACAGATTATTTCTAAAGCAGCTTCCCCTACGAAGGAAAATAACTTAATATATACTGCTGTTTGTAGAAAATGCAACACCATGAAAGAATCATCAGAATCAAATGAAATTTAATGCAGAAACGACTTGTACTGATACAAATAAATGATGAAATTTTCAAAACAAAAGAAACAAATTAAGCGTCCGAAATCAGTATTTGGTGCAGCCACCATGCGCTGCAATAAGTGTTGCTATACGACGTGGCATGGAGTCAAACAGATGTTGAATATCTGCTTGAGGAAGAGAATTCCATATCGCTTGTATGCGCAACCAAAGTTTGTCTTTGGAAACTGCAGGACGCGGATCACGAGCGAGACGCCGACCAACCATATCCCACACGTGCTCAATAGGCGACATATCCGGTGAATAAGCAGGCCAAGGAAGAAGTTGCATGCGTTGTGCTGAACAGAAGTCTCGAACAGTCCGCGCAACATGTGGGCGTGCATTATCCTGCTGAAAGATAGCTCCAGGGATGCCTTGAAGGAAAGGAACGACTTCGGGCTGTAGCACTTCACGGACGTACCTGTTGCTATTGAGATTACCCTCAATTCGTATCAAACTGGATCGTCCATGATACGAAATCGCACCCCAGACCATAACTCCGGGTGTTCGACCACTATGTCGTTCAATAATACACTCAGGAAGGCAGCGTTGACCGGCATAACGTCTAACACGAACACGGCCATCATGGGTCCACAAATTGAAGCGTGATTCATCTGAAAAGACAACTTGGTGCCAATCAGCTCGCCTGTCTCTGTGCTCAAGAGCCCACTGCCGACGCAGCCGTCGATGATTCGCCGTGAGGGGAATCCTGTATAAAGGCACCCTTGCACGCAATCCACGGCGCAGCAGACGACGACGAATTGACGAAGCCGACAATTGTACACCTGTAGCAGTAGACCAACGTGCTGCCAGCTGCCTGGAGGAAGCTGTGCGATCATTCACCGCCATGCGGAGCAGGTGTCGATCATCGCGCTCTGACGTCACCTTCTGTCGTCCAGTGCCTGTTTTTCGAGTTGTTCGGTGCTCGTCGGTCCACTGCTTCCAAACTCGCATCACTGTGGAACTGTTCCGCTGCATACGAGCTGCTATTGCGCGATAGGAAAATCCTCCTTCTCGAAGGCCGATTATCCTCCCTCGTTCAAACTCCGTAAGTTGCTTGAATTTCTTATTCTTCCGTCGTGGAGGCATACTCAGGTCTCACTAAACGTTTGCCACTAACAAATAATCATAGACTTTTTTCAACGTCCCGCTACAGCACTTTATTTATACGCTTTCAGCATCAATTCAGAGGGCGCTGCGCGCGCCGCGCACGCGCGATGGCTCTGAAACTTTATTAATTTGCATAATATCCTATAATTGACATTTGCTGCGAATTTCATTTGATTCTGATGATTCCTTCATGGTGTTGCATTTTCTACAAACAGCAGTTTATTTTTTTATACCGTTCAATGAAGCTAATGCTTGAATTAATATATGTATTTGCAGATGATTTAGAGACATCTTAATTAACACGTCATAGTAAACATAAAAAAAAAGTATTATAAGGTTAGTTTTAAAGAATCGTGTTGCAAGTTGGGTAATAAAAACAATCTGATCAATAAAAAATTGCATTTACGTAGTGATAGAAAATTTAGCTCTGTATGAAAAAAAGGCGATATTTAAAAATATTAATAATGTAATCCTTATCCGTTTCCGTATTAGTTTATGTAAAGATTGCCGATCAAATCTCAATCTTTTATAACGAAGGTATTTAGTTCTATGGTAGTTTAGTTTATATTAACGTCGCACTAGAATTAGTTCCATGGTGAGTGATCGTAGATTTCAGGGTCACAAGAGCCTGATGTGGCTATGCTGTGACAAAACAAGGTGTAACTGTGGTCTGGATGTTAGAAAAAAAAAAAACAGAAATAAAGTTCAAAAAGATATAAAAAAAAAAAAAAGAAGAAGAAGGAAGGTCGAAAATAGAGAAGGATCACCAGGAAATCCCGGGTACGCGTCACCCTTGTTTATCAAATACAGTCAACTCCATGGGAAAGAAAAATATCACGACGGTACCTCTGGGACATGATTCCCGTTCCTACCTTTCAGACAAGCCCTGAGGATTTAGTTGTATTATATATATATATATGAAACACATCGGCTGATAAGTTCTCGGTTTAATGAAGAAAACACAACTTTTTCAGTCAAATTCATTTTTATTCATCAACATAGTCTCCTAGTCTCCCTGAAAATCAATACAAGCATTCCAGCGCTTCTCTAACATTTCGATACCTTTTTTGAAGAACAATTTTTTTTTGGCCTCAAAATAAGCATTTGTTACTGCGATCACCTAATCATTCAAACCAAATCTCTTTCCGGTGAGCATTTAGTTTGGGTCTACGAATAGGTAATAGTGGCTGGGGGCTAAATCTGGAAAATAGGGTGGTTGCGGAAGCATTTCGAAGTGCAATTCGTACAATTTTGCCATCGTAGCCTAAGACTTGTGACACGGTGCATTGTTTTGGTGAAAGATCACTTTCGTTCTTTGAATATGGGGCCATTTCTTCAAAATTTTCTCGTCCAAACGATCCATTTGGATCATGTAGTGATCGCTATTGACTGTCTTGCCTGTTTCAAGGTAATCGGTAAACAAAATACCGTACGCATCCCAATATACGGGCGCCATAACTTTGCCAGCACTCTGTTTCGCTTTTGGCCCCTTTGAGCGAGTTTCACCGGCTGCGTCCACTCAGTTGTCTGTCGATTTGACTCTGGCGTGTAATGGTGAGTCCAAGTTTCATCCATCGTTACGTATCGATGCAAAAAGGTTTTTCTTATTTCGCCGAAACAACTTCAAACAATGCTCGGGATCATCGACTCTTTGTTGTTTTTGGTCTACTATTAGCACATGCGGCACCCGCTTCGAAAACAGCTTTCTCATAGACAAATGTTCATGCAAAATAAAGCCTACACGTTCCTTTGATATATTTAGAGTGTCAGCTATATTCTGCAACTTCACTTTACGGTTTGTCAAATCGATTTTGGGAATATTTTGCTGTTTTCTGATATAACCATCTCTTTTGGGCGACCAGAGCGTGGCGCATCATCGGTGTTCGTACGACCACGTTTCAATTCAGCAAACCAGTCAATAATGGTCAATTTTCCTGGTGCAGAGTCCAGGAAACAACTTATCAAGAAATGCTTTCGTTTCTTTCAAAGGTGTTTTTTTCCTTCAAAAAGTAATGTTTTATCAAGACACGAAATTCTTTTTTTTTCCATTGTTTTGAAAATAAAAAAAAAGTTGTTTCACTAAAACCACTGTAACTTTTGAATCAAACGTCAGATCGTCATAAAATGTTCACAGCTACCTTTTGAAGGTAAGCACAAACTAAAAAAATAATTTTTATTCCGTATTTTGGGCGCCATATGCGCGTCAGGCCGGGAATTCATCAGCCGATGTGTATTGAAAATACAGCCAAGAAAATAATGAACTTAGCTATAAGATTTTTTACATTTACAGATTTCACATCAATATTTTGCATGGATAATTCTTGTTGGATAACCGCGTTTCTCATTTTTCTTTGTTTATGACTTTCATTTTCAATACATTCAAGTGGATACTTTTAAAAACAAAGTGTTTGTATTATAGAAACATGCAGTTTTTCTAATTAAGGATTCTTTTATGCATTGTTTGTTTTCCCTAAAACTCCTTTTTGTTTCCTCATTCGTACTTGTTATTCCAAGACGCGACAGGTTTTCCTTCTTCTCTTCAAGAAATATTGAAATTGTATAAAAGCTTAGTTTCAGGGAAAATTAATGATTTATTCGACGAATTATCAAAAACATTGTTGTTCGAATTACTTTCCTTATTTTCATATTAAGTTTTGTATTCAAATCAGAATCAAAAAAATTCTGCTATTCACTTAATTCAATTTCTAGTTTATTTCTTTGTTCACCCCAGTTCTTATTCGAATTTGTTCCTCATCAGAAATAAGTTTTTTCCAATAGTATAAAATACGAAGGAAAATTATATCTCACCTAACTATCATACAGCACGGTTCAATTCTAAGACTTGCGAGGTTTTTATAAGAAAATTTGTACTTATTAAGTGATAATGATATTGAATTTTATAAATTATTTTTGAATAAAAAGATGGAACTTAGTGATAGATATTAACTTCGAAATATTACAAGCAAATAATTGAAAAATAAAATTAAATTAAGACTCTCTCAGGCTGATTCGAAATGTGTAGCATTATAAATTTTGTTTTATTTCTTATAAAAATCTAGAAACTGAGATTATTCAAAAGTTTAGAATCAAAATTTTTAAAAAAAAAATTATAAGTCCTGTATTCAATGAATTTTTTTTAAAAATAAATGTCAATTTATTACAATTATTTAAAGCTAAACGAAAATTTTTAAAATTTATGGACTCTATTTTGATAATTTTTTTTCAATTCTCGTTCTTGACTAATAATTCGACAAAACATATTAAAGTATTTGCACGGATATTGCTAAGGGTTTCCTTTGAGCTTTTTCATCTATTAGCGCAAACAATTTGTTCAACTCTATCCGTAATAAAATGAGAAATATAATTTGTGCAATTCTCAAATATATGTTTTAAATAAAGTTTGTTTTAATAAAGTTTGATTCAATAGTTCATTAACGTCGTACTTAGAAGTAACAACAGGGTCAATGGCAGTGGACCTCGGAAACCCCGTCAAGTGACGAGAACAACATCTTAGCTAGTTGAAACTCCATCGCCAATTTTCCTCATCGAGCCAACAAAACTTGAAGCCTCGACAGGTTTAACATGCATCAGCCTCACGCGAGTCTTTAATGGCAACAGGACTCGAACCCAGCCCCCCTCCACCTGATTCAATGGAAACAACGCCGAGCGCCAGTTCGAGACCATAATCATTAGGTTAGTTGTTCTATATTATAATTGAAACATGAAACAACTCCACATTCACTTAAAATTCAACAAAAATATTTTCTTCCGCTTATTCCTTTTGATTTAAAATTAAATCCTTTATTTACTCAAAATAGTCTCAATTATTTTATTAACGTGGGCAGATGCGCATGAAAATAATGAGACGAAAAAAAGGAAGTTTATAAATAAGCTGCGATAAAATGTAAACATTCTGTAAATGAACTCTCCAACTGAAAGGTTACAAATAAATCAATTGATTCAAAAAGTAACGATATCACTAAATTCAAGGACACCTAAAATGCGTCTTCACCGTAGGTAGCAACGCTTTCATATTAGGAAAGCGGATGCGAAACGTGGTAATAACTAGTCCTTAATGAGTCAAAAGCCCTTGAATACTTATGACGTGAAGTAATAAATCAGTGACGGAAACTCATTTACTCTCAACGTGTCATCTCTCATCTGTGTTTTCTTTGAGTAAAAAAAAAAGAAACTTTTTAAGGTTACAGTCTACTGACCATTTTGATTTCGTTGTGTCATGTTAATCCTAGGGAATTTCTACTTTCGTCCTCGAATCTAAACTTTTTTTTTTTTTTTCATTTTGTATAATTAAGAGCAGTGATAATAATAATGTTGACTTCAGTGGAATTATATTTAACCTCGGAATTTTATAAATGTCTTTACATCTAATTTTAATTATTATTCATTTCCAGGTCTTCCAGTCACAAAATAACATTTAAAAACACTTTCCATTATCGGAGAAAAAACGTAACTCCGCACAAATCTTCATTATTTCAGCTTTTGAATGCACCCTAATACATTTAAAATTGATGAAATAGTCTAGATTAGTAGCAGAACGTAAAAACTCTATAAGATTAACATTACTTTTGCGATCAAAATGGCGACAGACGAGAACCGTAACTCTTACCGTCTGGAATCGTGAATTAAAATTGTGTTAATTGAGTAAACAGCGAAGAGAAAAACTAATAATTGTCAAAACATTTTCCTAAGCAGTTTTTTCCCCTTGAATATGTATTTATCTAATTCATTTATTCTTAGGAATCAAACAAATATTGAATTTTAAAAATTGCTAAAACTGGATTTTATGAAGTACAGAACTCATCAAAGAGTACTTAAAAATGTTTTAAGATGCCTACAATGATCTAGTTCAATCATCTGTTATCAAAACTGAAATAGTTTCGAACATTCAAACCGAGATTCCTTAATACGGATGACTCAACAAGAAATTAAATAACATCTAACTTTATTTGAAATATTTCTTATACTCCGACGAGTTAAACTTCAAACGAACCATAATCTCCCTCTCGTTCTCTCTCAAGTGACGAGGACGACACCTGATCTGGTGCCTGACTCTCCAAACTTCCACACCATGCCAATAGGAGGGCTCGGAGACTCGACAAATATAATGTGCCTCAGCCCTGTTACACGGCTGGTTTGGGGACTGGTTAGGCTGGTCTCTACCCTTCGACTCTATGGAACCAACGTCGACCGCGAGTTCACTGGCCATTCTGAATTGGTATGAAAATGTCTATGGTATCTTGAGTTATTTTCAATTAATGTTTTTTTTTTTTTTTTTTTTTTGTCAAAAAGCAAACAAAATTTTTTATTATAGTTCATACACAATTTTCTAAACGTAAGTATTTTTTAAATCGTTTTCGGATTTTCAAATAAAATAAGCTGCCACTCCAAATTATGGACAACCTCCCTCTGTTTCAAAATGAAGTTTTATCTCTATAAAAAAAATCTTTTAGTCTCATACATAAACAAGTTACATTTAAAACACAAAAATCACAAAAATATTAAAGTATATTTTTTATTTGAAAAAACGTTCAAATACCTATAATTATTATTTCTGCTTTAAATTCAATGCATTGAAATAATAATCAAAATAAAAATACTGATTTACAATTAACTACGCTGCTATTCTTTACAAAGATATTGAAATTCTAAGAAAACTGAATATTTACAAATGAAATATTAATTGTTACATCAGACACATAAAATAATTAGTAACAAAGTATTATTGGTTATTTCTGATATTTATAATTTTATCCAAAATAAAATTTAAAAAATTTCTTACCCTAGCTTTTCCAAACGGTATCAAGTGAACAGAGACAATATCTTTAAAATCTCGATACACAGGATAGAGCTGAGTCGTTATAAACCGCATGCTGTCTGGGCAATTGGTTTCGTAATATACATCTAAGTTCACTTTCCTTCCTGAAGAATCTGGGTTTGAAACGACTCCGATAGGAACAGAACTGGGATACGCTACTCCGGCAATATTGCCTGGGTAGGCTGCTCCATTACCGGAGTAGCTAGGGTAGGCTACTCCACCTCGGGAATTACTTGGGTATACTGCTCCATTATTGGTGTAGCTTGGGTATACGACTCCACCACGAGAGACACTTGGATATACCGCCCCAGGGGCATTATTACTTGAATACACCGCTCCTGAACCAATAGGACCTATAAATGAAGCTCCGCCCCCAGCAACGTTGCTTGCGTAGGAAGTTCTACTCCCAGAATTGCTTGGGTACGGGGCAGCTGCTGCAGTGTAGCTTGGGTATACTGCGTATGATCTTCTGTTTGAATTGAAACTGTATCTTGGATCGTATGCATAACCATATTGTGCATTTACATTCTGAAAGTAAAAAAGGAAAGGTTTCATCACTTTCTAAGAGTAAAATACAACGCAAAATTAAAAAAAAAAAGTGTTCTGTTATGAGATAGCAAATTAAAAAGGAATGATGTACAGAGTTATTCAATGAGTGAGTGAGTGAGTGAATGTAAAGTTTATCGGCGCAAGAGCCAGATATGGCTATACTGCTCCAAACAAGATTAAACTGTGTTCTAGACGTGAAGTTGAAAAAAAGATAAAAATTGGTTGACAAGAAGGAGAGTCGAAAATAGAGAAGGATCACTAGGGTATCCCGGGGGCGCATCACCTGTGTTTACCAAAGACAGTAAACCCCCTGGGAAAGAAAAAGATTAATATGGTGCTTCGGGGTCATGATGCCCGTACTTACCTGAAGAAGGCAAGTCCCTGAGGTTCCCTGATATAATCCCCAAGGGCAGGGTGCTGGGCTATACCCCCAGACGCTGGGTACCCATTTGAGTCGCTGTCATACCCGTTCACCACACGGGTCACAGAGTTATTCAAAAGGGATCCTTCTATTTGAAAATTCCATATTTTCAAACATAAACGACACAGAAGGATAAATAATACTTGAAAAAAAAATGTAGAAGTTTTATATTGTGAACTATAGATGACCTTCTGGTGTTCTTCATAAAGCTACGAAAACTTATAGAAGCTTTTTCAGTTGGATCGGTCGCAGTAGACCAGATGACTTGATGTCTCACAGCTGGCCACTTAAGTCACCTGATATGGTTCCATGCTATTTCTTCCTTCTGGGGGTTTGAAAGTTAACTACCATTTCCTACAAATTTATGTGAACTTAAGCAAAAGATTTCTGCTGCTGTACAATCCATTACCCCTGACACTTTACGACGTCTTTGTTGGAAATTTAAATATCGAATTGACATTACACGTGTGTAACCAAAGGAAATTATATCAAAGATGCTTGTATAAAAACTTCCATATTTTCCCTTTACATTTACGTATTACTTATCCATGTGTCGTTTATTTATGAATATATAGTCTTTTGAAATTAGATGAATCATTTTGAACAACTTTATATTACTTCTGGATCCACAATCTTTTTTTCCATTTGAGAAAAAATTAGTGACGCATTCAGACTATTAAAACTCTAAAATTTCAAATTTCGCTAAAAATGAAAGGGATTACTTTTTTACGCGAATTTTAATCAAATCCTGCTTTAAAATTCGATTTTGACTATTTTGTGGTATTTTAATGTAGAGGTAGTTTTAACTTTTTAATTTTATTTGAGGGTCATTTGACAAATTTGAAAAGCACACTTTATTAAAATATGTTAAAATGAATCTACTTGTTTAAACTGGATGAAAAAATAGCACATTAGAAAATACTCTGAAAAAATTAAAAATGTTATGAATTTTTGTAAAACGAGGTACATGTTTATTACGCTCTTTGGTGGTATTAATATATGGAAGAAGGCTTTAAGCATATCTGTAAAAATAAAGTTACCTGTATTTTATACAAATAGAATTAGATCCCGATTTTATGAAAATGGCAATTTAACTTATTGAAAGTATTTGTACACACACTCACAAATAATTAACTTTTAAAGTTCAAACATTTTCTCTATTCTCTCAATGATTACAGGAGATGAAACCTTTTAATTTTGACCCCATTTCAAAAGACGAAAATTCCACTTAAGCCAAAGTGGAGCTTGCCTTCTTTTCCAAAGTGTGGTAATTGAGACCTGAATGATATTTTTCCCCATGAGGTATATCGTCTCTGGTAAACACTGGTGACGTATCCCTGGGAAACCCTAGCGATCTTTCTCTATTTTTGATCCATCTTCTCGACCAATGTTCTTACTTTTTTTTTCCATTTTCTTTTTCCTGACGTCTAGATTACAGATACGAATTGTTTGGTGTAGCTAAGCCATATTTGGTTCAAACACCATAGAGCTCAATTTCATTCAGTTAGCTTTCACGCCTTATTTGCAGCATTATGACTTACAAGCTCTTTTCAATTTAACATGCAACAACCTCCATTATTTTACATAAAAGTGGTTTTGAACTAGAAACCCATTAATTTTTAAATTTATTGGAAATACGATTCATTAAAATTGTGAAGTTGGTCCATTCACGATTTTCTCTTCTCTAACCTCGGGGACTTTATGATCATTTGAACTGCATCAAATTACAGTTTCTTCACAACCAAAACGAAACGAAATTAGGTAAATTAGGTGACGATTAAAGTGAACTGAATTGAAGATAGTGATATGTAAGCGAAATATAATTGATGGGAAAAGGAAGGGAAATGCAGGATAACGACTTGTTGACAGAGCATTGTATATAAAATTCAGATTGAAATTCTTCTTTTAGTTTTGTGGATTGAAAAGAGTTCTTCTGCAAACATTAAACTACGTAGTTACTGTTGATGAGAGCTGTGGAATCAAGAACAAGCGAACTGGTAAGATAAAATTTCTTATTTAAATCATAAATTAGGATTGGGAGTTAGGTTGAGATCCTAGAGAGAGAGCGATATCAGCTATTTTACTATGATAGTTAAAAAAAAAAAAGATTGATTGATTGATTTTATTGACGTCACACTAGAAGCAGCTCAAGGATTATTGACGACGGACCTCGTAATTTTTAACCTCGGTCAAGTGACGAGGACGACACCCGAGTTGCCACCCCGTTTCCTAACTTTCACACCCCGCCATTGGGAAAACTTTAAGCTATGGATGGATTTAACGTGCATCAGCTCCGGCTACACGACGAGTTATCAGTTGCATCAAGGCTCGAGCCTATGACTCGACGAAAATCGTTGGTCACGAGTCCACGGCCACGATAATTAATAAAGAGTTTTGCTTCGTTCCTACTTGTCTTCAATTTTGTTTGGTTATTATTGCCTAATGTAAATTAATAAGATATGGCTCAAGCCCCTAGCAGTGAAGGGCAGGCGTCACAAAATTTTTAAAAGTAAAATATCAACATTTATGAAAGACGAAAAATCTAAGTTTGTGTTGAATCTGTTACACCTGTTCAAATATTTGTCTTACTCGTGGATAAAAAGTTTTAAGAAGAAACAAACGTTTTTCGCGGCTAATTGGAATATGTAATTTTCATTCATAAAAATTATTTATTTTAATAAGAGCTATTTTAAGAGACGCAAAAGGCCGCATAGGATCGACATAATAGAATAGAGTCACAGGGACAGAAATTGTTTATTGGTGTCGATCACATACAAATTCTATTACCTCTAAGTGAATTTTTTTTTAAATAAGGTATGGGTAATTTGTTCTAATTACACTTATTTAATTGGAGATATTGCATGAAAAGCATATCCAAATAGTATTTTATCTGGTATGTTAGTGTGCGTGAGTGACATGGAGCAAGAGCGCATATCCACAATGGCGCAAGAGCCACATATGGCAAAGCCGAGCCAAACACTGATCTAGATGTTTGAAAAAACGAAAAAAAAGGGCTGACAAGGAGGGTTGAAAACAGAGAAGAATATCTAGGGTGTCTCGGGGCCGTGTCACCCGTGTTTAACACATAAAGTAAGTTTCAAAGGGAAAGAAAATGATCACAAGCTTGCTTCGGGTTCACGAAATCCGAACCTACCTGAAAAAAATAAAACCTTGTGGTAGATATCAGTATGAATATCAATGACACACATAAAGTTGCTTAAAAAGAAAGTTTTTCAATCTTTTGTACAATCCCGTTTCTTGTTAACAAATCGTAAATTCGCGATCGACATTGTTTTCGTGGATTCGAGCCCTGATGTCACTAAGGAACCGCCGTGTTTCAGAGCAGATGCACGTTTAAATCTGGTCGAGGAACCAAGTCCTCCCATGTTGTAGAGTGGAAGTTTGGAGAGGGAGGTTCCAACTCAGGTGCTACCCTTGTCATTTTATCGAAGTTCAAAATTGCGAGGCGTGTCGTATTGCTTCTCAGAATGACGTTAATAAAAAACAATCACAATTGTTTGAACAGGCATGAGAAATAAATTTCTTT